>BQNB010022910.1:27552-38852 GCA_026074375.1 Tanacetum coccineum | reverse complement strand
GCCATGTAATCTTTAAATTTACTTTGAAGTACCCAGTGAAGGTCCTCCTCTCCTTCCTCTTTTATATAGTTTCCCCATGGAGGGATATCGTTATTCTGATAGAATTTTAGGAGGGAAGGGTCATCGTAGATGTCGCCACATGATAGGCAAACTTGCTCGTGTGATATGTTTTGGTCGCACTCGTCAGCTTCATGAGCCCCACCACAAATATCGCAGATGATATATGCGTTTTTAAGGAATTTCCCGCGAGTAGGGGTTATGAGGTAGGAGAGCTGCTGACGGGCGCTTTTTAAACGATCATCCATAGCGGGCTTTGTCTATTCAAAAGAGTGTGAGACGTATTCATGAGACAATAGGTCATCCCATGGATCTTCCTGGTATTGAACGAATTCCTCGATATGATCCCATCCCTCATCTTCGTAGAGCGAGGCGAATTTAAATTTGATGAACTGACTGAATTTTCCTTTATCATTAGGAATCATATTATCGTAAAACAATTAAACTAAGAGCCATTTCTTGATCCCATGGTGAGGCTTTTTGCGAAGCAGATCCTGAAAGCGTCTCCAGGCGTCCCGGATGGGTTCGTTTTTATCTTGACGGAATCGGAGGATTTGTGATCAATTAAATGCAGTGCGCTCAGGGGGAAAGAACTTATTTAGAAAGTGGGAGGACAGTTATCCCCATGAGGTAGCATGGATGGGAGACAGCCTTTCCAGCCATTTCTTTGCTTCCCCTTTTAGGGTAAAATGAAAGAAACGTAGCCGAGATGCGTCTCTGGTAGCTCCATCGGCTCGTATATTGTACACGATGCTGAGGAAGAGCCTAATGTGGTCGTAGGGGTTTTCGGTGTCTAATCCATGGAATTCGCACACGCTTTGGATAAGCCAGATGTCACGGGCGTCTAACACTTCACCGGTTTGCTCCTCGGAGAAAGTGATCGAGTTTTGGAATCCCACTTGGTTTGGACGAGAGTTTTCGTGTAAGGTTTTGGGAACGGGGGTGATGGCAGGTTCCGCATTTCTAGATGATGACGCCCCTTCATTGAAGAAGTTTCGTTCAACAGTGTTTAAGGATTCGTTGGGTGTATGCCATCGAGCGGCCTTTCTTCGCTGGTGTATTTCTCGTTCGGGTTCGTCAAGAGGCTCAAAATGCCTCCTAGTGGTGCTACGTGTCATGATGATGTTTTAAGATGAGTGAGAAGGAAGCGAGATACGAACAAAATCACAAAGAAAAGATAGACTACAAGAAAGCTAATTAGACAGAAAATAAAAATCTTACTCGAAAGGATTCAAGTAAGTAAATCTAAGCTAAATAAAATTGGAACCTAAACTAGTTGCTATTCCTCGGCAGCGGTGCCAAAAACTTGATGCGGTCGTCGTGAAGACTTCATAAGAAGCTTTACAACTCCCTAGGCAGGGTACCTAACTGTTGTAGTGTAGTATAGGCAAGACACGGAGGTTGTTATCATTCTCTAGGGGAATAGGCGTCAGTAAAGATCCTAATTGAATGTAGCTAAGAACTAGAGGTTGAGAGAAGATTATTTTTGTGTTTTTATATTTTATGAAAGCAAGTAAAATCTTGGGTTTTGAAGGTGGTTTGTTTTAAACTACTAATTAAAACTAAATTAAACTAACTAAGATTAGGGGAATTCGTATGATGAGAGAATAGTGTTTACTTAATCATGTATGATCCTTTGTAGCTTCTCCTAATTCTATTGCCTTGTCACACTTGTGATGTATATGTAGGTACTATTCTAATGCATGGCGAATTACACGAAAATGTTGTCTACAAAATATCTAACTAGAGCAACGCACAAGTAAGGTAGTATGACGACTATTACAAGGCCCCTAGTCTAGATAAACACGTTTGTATTAATACCTAAAGGGGATCATCCACACACGGGTAAGGTAGTATAAAGACTATGACTGGTGGAATCCTTTCTACGCAATCATGTTTTCCAAGATCTCACGATAAGGGACTAAACATGCACACACAT
This sequence comes from Tanacetum coccineum, assembly GCA_026074375.1. Taxonomy (NCBI): domain Eukaryota; kingdom Viridiplantae; phylum Streptophyta; class Magnoliopsida; order Asterales; family Asteraceae; genus Tanacetum; species Tanacetum coccineum. Next base: position 36,856 of record BQNB010022910.1, on the reverse strand, counting down.
CGACAAGAGACAACAAAGTTAGGATCTACATACCAATTCACATACAATCATAAGCAAACACTTAAAAGATCTAGCATAGCATGTTCAAGATAGAAGAAGCATAATTATATATCAAACAGTAAGACATATTGAAAGATAAGAGATAAAATAACTTCACTATGATGAATCAAGCAACTAGGGATAGTATAGAAGGGTTGGGAAACCCTAAAATACTCCCAAAATCTGATACACTTTGTTCTCCCTCGAACTAAACCCTAATTTCTTCTATCAAAAGTGTAAATGAAAAACGTAGAATTGAGTTTGTATATATAGAATTCAGGTCGTGACGGCGTCGCCATTTTCCAGACGTTGTTGCCAAGCTAGGGTTTTTTTGGGTCTTCAAACTTGACGGCTAATCCAGACGTTGTCTCTATGATTCAGACGGCGTCCCACTTCAGTCCAGACGCGGTCGGGAATATTCAGACTACGTCTTTAAAGCCTGGTCTTGAATCTTCATCAATATTCACACCCATTAGCTACCTTGTCCGTTTTCTTCCCAAATTGAGCCCAAATCACGTGTATTTCCACCAAATGTCTTCCAAATGCTAAAAATGTAAAAAGAAACTATTAAGCACGTATTTAAGACATTTTTCCATGATTATAAGGGTAAAATGACCCCAAAAAGTGTATAAAATTACACCTCATCACCCATGTTAATGGTTTCTTTCAGGTATCGAAAGATTCGCTTAACTGCATGTAAGTGCTTTTCGATAGGCTTTGCCTGATACCGGGCACACATGCACACTTTAAATATAAGGTCTGGTCTGCTGGATATAAGATACATTAAGGAACCAATCATACCACGATAATGTGTGGGATCGACTGGTTTCCCCTATAGATCTTCATCTAGTTTACTTTTTTCCACCATAGGGGTGTCAACGGGATCACTAGATAACATACCATATTTCTTCATTATTTTAAGAGCATAATTAGACTAGTTAATAAAGATGCCTCTGGGACTTTGAGAAATTTAAAGTCCAAGAAAGAAAGACATTTTGCCCATCATTGACATCTTGAACTTAGAAGTCATTATTTTAGCAAATTCATCACACATAGTAGGTTTAGTAGAGGCAAAAATTATATCGTTGACATAAAATTGTACCAATAGGATGTCGCGGCCTGCTTTCTTAGTGAATAGTGTTGGATCGACTGCACCCTTGGAGAATTCTTGTGATAGTAGAAAGCTGGCCAGCATATCATACCATGCGCGTGAAGCTTGTTTAAGACCATAGAGTGCCTTTTTGAGCCTGTACACGTGATTTGGCTTGTCTTGATCTACGAATCCTTCATGTTGACTAAAATAGACCACTTCGCGAAGCTCTCTATTCAAGAAGCCCATTTAGATATCCATTTAATAGATTGTCATGTTCTTGTTGGCAGCATTTGCAATGAAGATACGAATGGCCTCTATTCTAGCAACAGGTGCAAATGTCAATCCCCTCCTCCTAACGGTATCCTTTGGCAACTAATCGAGCCTTGTTTTTTAGTACACCCCCAAGTTTATCTTTCTTGACTTTGTACATCCACTTTAGTTTGATCACCATCACGAAATCTGGAAAAGGTACTAATTCCTAAACTTATAGTCACGATTCATTTATTTCTTCTTGCATAGCTTCAATCCATGAGGATTTGAGCATTGCTTCTTTAAAATTCTTCTGTTCAACTAAAGTGAGAAAGGCGTCAAAATAACACCACATAGCGTCAATCTTAAGTTGCTTTCTTGTGGAGACTGATCGAGAAGGATCTACAATCACATTTGCTAATGGATGATTCTTAGTCCATTTACCAAGAAGATCTAATGGAGTGTTGGATGGCCGCACATTTGATGACGATCCTTGAGAAGTCGAGTCTTCATGAAGAGTTTCATAAAGTGGATCATCATGAATGTGTGGTGTTTTTGGGGATTCTTCAACACCTTGAGTGATAATTGGAGATTGTTCTTATTCTTGTGTTGATGGGTTACTTGATGATGGTGCATCTTGGTCAATTAAAGTTGACACGGGTGAACCGGTTAGATCAGCAGGTCTTTGAGCAGTAATTGTAGGAACTAGAGAAACAATACTTGATGGAGGATTTAAGAGCTCATCAAACATTGGTTGGAACAAGATATCCTAATCATTCTTTGTGGGTGGTACATACAGTGTTGAAGAAGAAGGATTTAGCACGAGTCCTGAATTGAGTGTTCTAGGAGTCATAAATTGAAGCCCGGGTAATGAACTGAATTATTTAAAAGCTATTGCTGTCAGCTCATCAAAGGTTACACAAAAGGTTTCAATGATTAAACGGGTCCTTTTGCTGTAGATCCAGAACTCTTTCTTTGCTAGATCATAACCGAAGAAGATTCATATATCTTCTTTTGGTTGCAACTTGCCAAAGACGTGGGATAAGATAAGTCGAGTTTCTTGTTATGGAGAAGTTCATAAGGTGTTTTGTTGTGATGTTTTCTAATCAAGGATCGGTTTTGTATATAACAAGTTGTTGTAACTGCTTCTGCCTAGAGAAATAGCGGGGCCTTAGAAAATATCAACATGATGCATGCCGCTTCCACAAGAGTTCGGTTCTGTCTTTCGACAATGTCGTTCTGTTAAGGAGTGCGTACAACCAATGTTTGGTGTAAAATCCCGACATCTTCATAGTAAGCTTTGAGTGTTTGATTGACAAACTCTGTGTCATTATCATTTATGATGTTTCGAACAGTCGTATTTAGACGGACTTGAATCATTTTGAGAAATTTAATCACGAACTCTAAAACTTCATCCTTTAATCTTAGAAATTTTACCCACGTGAAGCAAGAGTAATCGCCAACAATCACCAATATGTATTTCTTGCCATTGATACTTTGAATCCTCATTGGTCCGCAAAGGTCCATATGCAACAGATAGAGCTTTTCCTAAATGGAGTCTTCAGCTTTTGGTTTGTGGGAGTGTTTCTTGCTTTTTCCTAAAGCACAGGCAAAACATAAGTGATCTTTCTGAAACTTTAACCTTGGTAGCCCATGAACCATTCCTTGTTTGGCTATTTGAGTGATGTATTCGAAGTTTAAATAGGATAATCTTTGATGCCATAACCAAGATTTAGTTTTGGACGCCTTAGACAAGAGACAAATGGGAGAGGTAGACATCATATTTTCCAAAGACAATGTGTATAAGTTTGAGCCCCTTGATCCCTTGAGTAAATCAACACCATCTAAGTCACGAATGTGGCAGGTGTGTTTGCGAAATGAAACCTCAAGATTGGAATCACAAAATTGTCTGACGGAGAATAAGTTGTGACCTAACCCTTCTACATAATAAACCCAAGAGATTGTAACGTTTCCAAGCGGATAATCTCCATAGCTTATAATCTTTGCTATTTGATCATTTCCAAATCTTACAGTGCCTAGAAATTTTGAAACAAAGTTGATGAGCTGAAAGTGGTTCCCTATCATATGCTTGGAGCATCCAGAGCCCAAATACCAGAGAACAATCTAGACAACCTGAAATTGACAAGAGAAGAAGAAGATGGAACATCTGAAGCATTGTATCCCCAAGACTGGTTGGGTTTCGTTGTGTTAGTAATCTTAGATTTTACAATCATAGATTTACTACTCGAACCTACAAATTTTATTGGTTTGGGTTTCCTGCTATAGACTTTAATCTTTAGTTTTTGTATTTCTACTGATTTATAAGTGGTTTCCTTAAGATGCACTACTTTAAAGGAAGTAATCCTAGTTAAAGGGCACGAATTACCAACTAAAGTGAAAGTTTTTCCTATGGGTTTCCACCTATAGCGAATCTCAATGAACACTTTACCCGTAGGTTTCCAAATATTTTGCTTTTTGTTACTCTTAGTAGACTTAGATTTTGAACGCACATTAACATCTTTAACAAAATTAAGAACACACTTATCATGATTTTCATCAAACAAGCATTCATTACATATAGCACAAACAGATTTAGAATTCGCATTTACCATAGATTGCATGACATAAGCATTACATTCAGTTTTGGCAACACAATTATTTTTATTCTTCCTAGACTTAACGCTCCTATATTGGTTTTCTACTTTATCGGTCTTGTTGCTACTTGATGATTGTGAGATCCTATTGTTCTTTATATTTTCTGTAGGCTTTGATCCGCTAGCACTAGTAGAACAGATTACTCTTGTAGAATGCAACAAAAGTTGGTTAGAGTCTTGAGTTTTATGTGAATCAACCTGTTTTTGAGTGTTGTTTGAAGATGTGACAGGGTCAGCAAACCTAACTTTCTTGTCCTTGTTTTTTGGTGTGACATCAACTAATTTCACACTATATTTTGTTAAACTAGGGCATGTCTTAGATACATAGACTAACAATTCTTGAACGTGTTTTGTAAACACGCAAGCAGAGTCTAAGAGAGGTTCACTATGATTCTGTATTCTAGCGCGTTCTACAAGTCCATGTATGGTGTCAATATTTTCTATAGTCTTCTTAAGATAATCCGCATGGGCATCCCTATTGTTCTTAAGTCTATGAGAAATAGGTTCTATGTCTAGCTTGAACATTCCTGGAGCAATAGTGGTGGCATTAGTTATTGTGGAGGCATTATCAAGCATATTTTTACCTTTTAATCTCCTTAATTCATTTTGTAATGCTGTTATCACAAAAACCTTTTCTTGAATTTGACCTTTTAAATCCGCATTTTCCATAGATTTAGAGTTCAATTGAGCAATCAAAGAGTCACTGTGTTCTTTAGAAAGAGCACGTGTCATTTTAATCGAATCAAATTGATCTTTGTAAATCTTTTTCAAATGCTTAATTCCTTTATGTAAAAGCTCATTTTCATAGCGTAATTTTGCCACACTATGCTCTAACTCAATGTTTATGGTTACAATCTCATCCATATCTTGTTTCACTCTGCCCTTCTTATCAGATTCTCTCAAAGATTTAATGTGGTTCCTCAACATGTTGATTGTGATGTCCTTTTCTTGTAGCTGAGCTTTCAAATCATTGTTTTCAAAATATTCTGAAAATTATGGAGCATTTTGATTCTCACATGATTTGTCCTTTTGAAAAATTTGTTGATTAAGTTGTATGTCAAGTTCTAGAGAAATGCAATGTTTTTCAAGTTTTTCAAAAATGTTTGAAAGTTCAGTGTATACATCTCGTTCAACCATATTTTCCCTTTTGACAAGCTCAGCTTCAAGATCTAAACACTTGTTACAAGTTTCACTTTGTGTTATTTCCAAATTCTCAGAATCACCAAAAACAGCGGTAGAATTCATCATAGTAAGCATAACATCTTAAGACATGATTTGGTGTAAGAGTCGATCATTGTCAAGAAAAAGTTATTTCTTATGAATTTTAAAGCATTGTTTGTCTACAGAACACTGTTGAACAGCAACTTCCATTTGGTTAAAAACAGTTTGGACTTCAGTGATTTCATCAAGAAGATCTTTATCAAAAACATTAAATATGCCTTTTAAAGTCTTTAAAAATGGAATTACTTCATTTAGAAAAACAGCTTTGGTGTATTCAAACCCCCACGAACCCTCGGTTATAGCATCAGGTGTGATCCTTTTTTTCACCATAGTGTTAAACTTGCCAAGATGGTATTTAAGCTTTTTAAGGCTTGTATTTACTAGGCTTACCTTAGGAAGTTCCCTAGGAGCCTCAATTTTGATAGATGAAATATCAGATTGGTCAGTATTATAGTGTGAAGTTTGTAACCAAAAAACTTGTTCTGCAGACAATTCTTATTGTGGAACAAAACGTTTTCCAAAATCTTTAGATAATTCGTTTAACTCAACATAATTAATTAGAGAAACATTAATTTTCTATTTAATTGAAATTGGATCATTTTATTTTGCAAGCATTTTTTATCGACTTACTTCTTCCAAAATCAATTTCTCTTCTTCATCAGTCACAGGGATCACATCATGTTTCCTAGAAATTACACTACCATCATACAATGTTGGCTTAATCTGCTGAGCTTTCTTAAGTTAAACGGATTTTGATAGCCAAGTGCTTGTTTGTGGGTGTCATCATAAAAAACTTGTGGCTTAGTTAGCATGTGCACTGTTTGAGCAGATTGACCCAGTTTATATACAATATTATCTAGTTCTTTTATTTGCTTTTCTAAATCAATTTCTTTATCCATGTATTTACTTTCTTTTTCTTTGGATTCCTTTTTGAAAACATTGAAGGTTTGCAATAAAGATTCCTTTTCCTTGATTTTATTAGAAAGATTTTGTTCAAGTGAGTCAATTTGCTGCTTAAGTGCAAGTCAATCCTGAATCATGTCATCCATTTGAGAATCAATTAACTTTTCACGACTACTTAAATCAATTTTAAGTCTTTGTTCAAAAGTTTTGACTCATTCCTTATATCTCTCAAACTCAACTGTTAAGGATTTACTATGTTTTTCCTAATTAGCCTTTTCCCAATTAGTTACATGATTAATCATTTATTTAGACATTTTTTCAATCAAAGATAGTATCATTGAATCTTGTTGTACAAACGAGTTAGTTTCTTGAACAGCTACATGTTGTGTTTCTTGGAGATATTGAGAGTACGAAATGATATTACTATCACTTGTTATCTCATTATTTGGAGAATCATCAACAAGGGTTTGTTCAAAATACTGCATTGCTTGTAACCTTTGATTGTCCGTATCATTTTGATAAGTTTCAAATTTTGGTACCTCAGAGAGAACGTCTGAACCGTAGTTTGAGAGATTGGCCATCAGAACCGCTTTAGCAGAAGAGATATCATCACAGTCAAAATCATAGGCATCCAAATCATTAGTTTGAAAAGCAGCATTGTGAATGATTGTTGGTTGAACATCATGACAATTCGTATTCCAAGATCTGCTAGAAATGTCAGCTGCTCCTCATCTAATATTTGACCAGATTCTTGTGGTTCAGCCAGCATTGCCTTTTTCTTAAACCATGTTACGTTCATTGGCCTCTTAGGCTGAGTGCATTGCCTAGCCATGTGTCCTTTACCTTGACAATTATAAAATTTAACAACCCTTGCAGGTGCCCAAGCGGCATTGCCTTTTCCTTAAAAACCTTATGGATGGCGTTCCTTTGGCCTTTGTCCGTATCCTTGGGCCCTCAATTAGGCTGAGGTGCATTTCCTTCCTAGCTAAGCACTCATTTTGTCCTTCAAGATTATCAACTTATAGTTCCTTCGACAATCAACAATACTTTAGAAAAATAATAGCATTTAACAACCTTCTTGCTTACCCACACTGCATTATTTGACCGAGAACTTGTAGTCATTTCCTTTATTCTGCACCGCATAAGATCTGGACACTTACCTCCTTGAACTTTGTTACACAGGTGACTCTGCATTATGAATAGGGGCCTATTTTCTCCAGATTAGGGAGGAAGAGTTCTAAGTTATTGTTGGCTGAAGGGAAGCGTGAGGTAGCAACAAGTTGAAAATGCATCGCTAATTGTTGAACAAATCAATTGTCATTTCCTTATTAAACTACAGGAACAACAAGACCTGATTCCATTGAGGAACTCAGTCATTGTTGTATTACATAAGAAGGTGAATGAAAAGATTTAAGGAAACCGATGATGTTGCTAGACTCATTTGAATTGTGGAAAGATAGTGGATGCATACATTGGTGTGAACTGTTGAGAAGAGTAAACTTGTTGAAGAGTTGATGATGTCTATTGAGGATACTGTGGAGAAGTGTATTGAGAATGATAGTTGTTAAGGTGAGATGGTGTTAGATTGTAGTTGGCAACTAAGGCAAGTGGATCCTGGTATCTTGCATGTAATAAGCGGGTTTCATTTGCATGTGCCTCGTGTTGTTGAAGATATGAATACAATTGATCATAATTGGTAGTATGCAAATCTCTAGCCAACTTCACATCCGTCACGAATTTGCTCCATTCTGGTGGAAGACTGTTTAGAAACTTAGTATTCACTTGAACTGGTCTTATTGTCATTTTGATGATGTGTATGTCATTGATGAGTTGGCGAATCTCCAATAGTGTGGATATAGTGTTTCACCCTCTACATGAGTAAACTTATCAAACTCGTCATACAGTTTACACTCTCGTTCTTGTAATGACAATGATGTGCCTTACATTAAAAGCTTAACTATGTCCCATATCTCTTTGGCAACTTTGTGATGATTGATAATAGCATACACATCTGGAGGTAGTCCCTGAAGAACAATGTTGGTAGCATTAAGATCACAATCAGCTTGGAGATTTTCTGAAGTTGAGAGTTCTTCATAATTTTTTTTCCTAGTTTCGCCATTCTCTTCAATAGTAGGCCAAATAAGAGGACCGTTTTCAACTGAGTTAAGTATCATTCTCCCGTTCTCCCTCTTCTCTATGTATAGTTCCATACGGCTCTTCCATGAGTCATACATAGTTTTATCTAACATGGGAGGACGGTTGTCAGCATCGGCAATAATCATGAATTCAGCTAAAGTTGTCATTTTGAATTGATTGATTAAATGAGAAAAGATAACTTTTGATCATTCAGTGATTAGAAGTTATTGTGTTAAAGTGATTGATACGCTAAATAATATATACTAATATATAATATCACAAGAGCAATTAAGAAAATTCCCTAAGGAAATTTTCACTCTTTAAAATATATATATATAATATATAATATACGTATGTTTACCGGAAAGTATGATTTCCCGGGTCGTTTTCCCAATGATTTGAGAAATTGAAACCTCGCTTGATATTGGATATTGATTTGAATGGGTTCGAAGATTGATTGGGTTTTCTATAACTACTAATTAAAAACAAGCAATTAAAATCAATTAAAGCACTTAACAATTAACGGGAAACAAATAAAACGCGACAATTTAACAAGTAAATCAAAATTAAGTCCTAAAAATGCAAACTAAATTTCTAAACCTAAATTAAGGTTAAATAAATTTTTAAGAAAAAGAAAAATATTTTTTTTGACTATTTTTGAATTTTTTTATTAATAAAAACTATTTAAATCTAATTAAATCCTAAAAAAATAAAAATAGAAAATAATTGAAATTATATTTTTTCTAGATAAAACAAAGTAAAAGAAAATTTTAGAAAAAGGAATCACTATTTTTGACTTTTTAGATTTTAAGATATGAATTTTCTAAAATTTAAACTAATTAAAAGCTTAAAAATAATAAAAATGCTAAAAATATAAACCCTAAAAATTTTATAAAAATTATACTAAAAAGAGAAAATGATAAGAAATTTTATAAAAATAAAAGCCCTAATTTTTACTTTTTAATTAAAGTTTAATTAAACTAATTAAAAACTAAACCTAATTATTTAT
>BQNB010022910.1:6950-27511 GCA_026074375.1 Tanacetum coccineum | reverse complement strand
CTTCAGCAGCCAGAAATTCCAGAATGGAAATAGGAGAAGATAACAATGGACTTAGTTACAAAATTGCCTAAAAGCAGCAGTGGGTATGACGCGATTTGAGTCATTGTGGATAGATTGACCAAGTCAGCTCATTTCATGGAAAGGTATCTCTATGGAAAGGAGTTGTACGATTTGGAAAGAAGGGAAAGCTAGCACCACGATATGTGGGACCGTCTGAAATAGTGGAGTGTGTTACACTGGTAGCTTATCAGTTGAAGTTACCCCAGGAGCTGAGCTGTATTTACGACACGTTTCATTTGTCAAACCTCAAGAAGTGCTTGGCTGAGTCAGAGGTTCAAGTGCCTTTAGAAGAAATTGAGATTGATGAAAATCTGCGCTTTATCGAAGAGCCCATTGAGATCGTGGAACGGGACGTGAAAAAGCTAAAGCGAAGAAGAATTCCTTTAGTAAAAGTTCGTTGGAACTCACTGCAAGGAGCTGAGTATACTTGGGAGTGAGAAGATCAATTCAAGACCAAGTACCCGCATCTTTTCGCCACCACCTCGTCTGCAGTAGCCAGTTGAACTCTGGGGACCAGAGTTCCCTTAGGGGGATCGATTGTAGGACTCCGTAAATTCAGGTAAATAAAATATTCCTATAAATTCTTATTTTTACCTCTTTAGTTAAAATTTTATTTTTAATTTTACTTTTACTCGATTCGTAACTCTCGTCTCCAATTTATTTTAAACTGTGTTAAGAAATTTTTATCCGTCTCGATCCCTCAGTAATTAAAATTTCAATAAATTTCTTTGATTTATGTAGAACTATTTTTATTCTATTCGTTTTTACTTCGTGGTTTCGCCTTAAATCTCGTTATATTTTACGTTAATACCCGTTAGCCTCAAAACTACCCACCTATCTTAAAATTTATACCTTAAATACAAAATAATATCAACAAGTTAGCTAAATCACTACCTCATCTCATGAGGTGGCTAATTTTTATAGTGTCTTAGGACACTTGTATAACCATAATGCATGCCTTGGTCTCTTAAAACCATTCTCATCAACTAACTTCACATAGTAAAGAAAAAAAATCTCTCTTGCTCTTTGTCTCTCTTTGTGCCGTACACCTCCTCCACACAAACACCCAATTCATTCAAAAATTTCTAATTAAAAATCTACACTAGTTAAAACATCCTTGATTGGTACTATTCTCTTAATAATCAAACACCATTAAAACCACCTTTATAAGAAGATTAGGGGCTGATCTAGAATTATATATTAAAGAGTTTATGCATGGATTAATGGTGTTGTTGGGTTGAAGATTTAGCAAGAAAGGAAGGAGTAAAAGTGGTTTTGATCTCACTAGTTTTATTTCATCTTGTAAGGATTCATTTTTATTCTTCAAAGATTTCTTTCTTGTAGATTGATTATTTTTATGATTACCTACTATAAACATGTATGTTTTATGTTATAATGAGATGTGACAATAAAGTATGGCATTGCATTTCTATTGGTAAGGTCAAACTTGTGAGTGGTGTGTTGATAAAGTGGCTTTATTGGGACTGTTTTGGGTCAGCAGATAGATGAGCCTAGTACGAATTATTTTTGGCTTGTGGCCTACTGGAAAATTCATGTTTTAGGTAGATAAACATTTATAGAATATGTGGTTAATTGGATGGTTTACCATTTCCTCCGGATGAGGGAGTTATGTCCGTTTTACGGAAAATAGTCAATTCTGGACCTTTGTTGGGAAAACGTGTAAAACCCCAGGTTTTTGTTCTAAAGTGTGGAGTTTAAAAGCATATTCTCAGTAGATAGACATATAATTAAAACTTTTCAAGTGGTATTCATTTTATTGCTTCTTGATATTGGGATTTATGGCCGATATCGTGGAGGTTTTTTTTTACGATTATCTTTATATTTTTAAAATAAAAAAATTTTTTTTTTATTTATTTTTTTATTTAATTTTTTAATTATTTTTTTATTTAATTTTTTTTTAATTAAAAAATTTGGAAATTTTCTGTTTTGGGTAACTTGGGGTAAATCAGTCCATTCACATGGTTTTAAGACTTTTGGGTAAGTGAGCCCTACATTTTTGAAAACTAGACTCAAAATTCTTTCCAGGGGTGAAAGCCTTGTATTGTTACCATTTACGGATTAGGAGCTAGAGGTTCGGGAAGTCGGGTAAATTTCAGAATTGAAATTTTATGTGTATACTTGAAATTTAAAACTATAGGTATAATTAGTTAAAATGGGTAATAAAAGGTAATTTTTAATTGTGACTTAACCAATATAAGGTAAGGTTGTACTTGGGTTTTGGTTAAAAAAAAATTTACTTTGAAACGTTAGTGCAATTGCCTTAACTCTATTGGTCACACACCTCATGATCGTTTAATTACTTTTACGTATCGATTTATACTTTATCGTTCTAAGACGCACCTCATCTTTTAGGTGGTACTTAGCGGCTTTTGCTTGATCCTCGATCTCGTTACTTCTGACTTTATTACTTTTGGTGAGTTCATAGCCCCCTTTTCTACATATACTTGTTTTATAAATTCTACAGGGTGAGATTACATGCTTGCTTTACCTTTGGACACAAGTACTTTCAAAATTGTATGCTATCCAGACTGTTGCTTGAATATTATTGCCTAAGTTACCTCAATGCCAATTAAGTCCCTTTTTCCTATCATGAACCGTTAAATTACTAGTGTAGTAAGCGCGAATGTTGTGGGTAGATCTATCGGGACTGACAATCCCCACCTTACTTTTGGGTCACAAGTTGATCATGGTGCATTTAACATGTTGAAAATTCTAGAATGTTTTGGCATGCATTCTATATACTTAAGGGCAGACGTTAAGGTTTTGGTGTCATGAGCTTAGTGCAATAATACATATTTCTTTTAGACTTGGTGAATTTGTTTCTCTTGTCTACACTACTAAATCTTGTGGTCCATGCTTTATTTACTGTTAAACCTATGAATTCACTCAACAAATTTTGTTAACATTTTAGCATGTTTAATCTCAGGTCCAAAGGTGTGATTCTCTGGATGGGAGTCGCGAAGGATATCATGAAGATGGATTTTGTGTTTTTCTTAAATTCGATGCTAACTTTTAAACTTGTTCTCTAAAACAATTGTCATCTTTTGAAAACTATGTGTTATTACTTTTATGACACCTTGTAAACTGTTGGGACCAAAACTAAACTCTTATCTTTGGTGATGCATCGAATGAAAACTTTATTTAAAAACGTCTCTTTTGAGGTCGTTTCCTATTACTTGTTGTCGTGATATGACGTCGCACCCCAATTGTTACCATTCCACTGCCGCTAGATTTTGGGGGTGTGACAGTTTCCCTGACTGCTTCCGTCACCATGGACAATTAAGGTTTCACTTCCTCAGGGAATACGAACGATCTTATCGGCATAAGCTATTATGGCATGATACATTGACAACCAATCCATACCAATTATGACGTCAAAACTTCCAATTTCTACGGGCATCAGGTCGATGTTGAACGGATGATTTAGTGAATTCTCAAATGGCGAGCAATTCTGATAGCGAATTGTCCTAGGGCGACTAGTGATGTGTCTCGGCTTTTCAGCTTAGGATTTGGTATAAGATGATGTCAACTTTATAGTAAGATGGAGTAAAGGTCTGCTTAGTTGCCATGGTTACTAATTAGATTTCCCGAAGTAAACGCGTTTTACGAATACGCACACAAAACTTTGTTTTTCAAGGATGTAAGTAAAAATGGATTTATTGATAAATGTTACATGGTGACTACTCTCAGCATGGCACAGTCCTTCCTGAATTATACATAGGTACTCAGGCTATGTATATTTAAGGGCTAACGATGTGATGCTCATTTTCGTCAAAATGATGTTATGTATAAAGAAGTATCAAAGAGTTTTATATAAGATGACAAAATGATTCATAAGGTGGAAGTAAGGTTGTTGATAGGATGACAATAAAATGGTTTGCGAGAAATCGTATGATGGTTTACAAGCTAGTCTCATCCTTAGAGGCTAAAAAGAAAACCCAAGTGAATCTGCTATAATCATCAGTGACCATAAGACAATATTTCTTATTCATTAAGCTGCTCATAAAAGTTGGACCAAACAAGTCCATATGCAACATGAATAAAGGCTGAGTAATAGAGTTCTGGATCTTGGACTTACAAGAGACTTTATGTTGCTTTCCCTTAAGGCAAGCAACACAATTTTGGTCATTTTCAAAACGTTTTGCAGGTAATCCCCTCATAAGATTATCCTTAACCAGTTTATCTATAGTTTTAAAGTTTATATGACCAAGCCTCCTATGCCATAGCATTGATTCATCAAGTGTGGCCTTTGCAACAAGACAAGTTAAGCTCTTTTTAGGAACAATATTTTTCATATCAACAATGTACATGTTGTTCTTTCTAGGAACTTTAAGTAAAAGCTGACTTTCATCAGGTAACTTAAAATCAGGAGACAAAACAAAACATGCAGTGTCAGTAAAAAAAACACTTTTCTTTTTGTCACACATCTGTGAGACACTAAAAAGGTTAAACTGTAACTCCTTGACAAAGTACACATCCTCAAAATCAAGCTTACTAGTTTTAAGAGTTCCTTTACATGTAATTCTTCCTCCTCTGGCTCCTCCCCCAAAGGTAACATATCATCCATCAAATTCTTTGAAGTCTGAGAGATAAGACATGTTGCCTGTCATGTGCCTAGTGCATCCACTATCAACATATCCTTGATCTTCTTTTTGTGAATGACCCTGCACATAAAGATAAAGAAATTAGTTTCCTTTGGGGACCCAAGCCATCACTGACTTGGATCTGCCTTGTGCATCAATATAATTTTATCTCTTGAAAGTAATTGATGCACTGTTAAGTTTGGTAGGTCTCCAAACCTAACATGCTGAGGCCTTAACAACATTAACCTAATCTGCCCTGACAGCATTAACTACTGCTGAAGTTGGCCTAGCAGTATTAACTGCTTTTGGCTTAGCAGTATAAACTTTTTCCTTAGCAATATTAACTTTTTGGTTAGAATTTTTGTTAGTTAATGCTGCTCTTAATTGATAGGGAATATCTACAGTTGATTATGCTAATTTTGAAAAACATGACATTGGTCTACCTCTATAAACTGTAGTTTTGGGATGAGCAGTATTAACAGGCCTAGCAGAATTAAGTGGTTTTAGGCCAGTTTTCATTAAAACTGCTATGGGAGTTATGTTCTTATGAGAGTTAGGGTGAGCCTTTTTAGTAGAATAGTTATAATTTAACCTTGTATAATTATTCCCATTTACCATCCCTTCCCTTTGATGGTAATTGCAGTGAGCCTGCACATGGTTAAAGCTTCCACAAACAAAACATGCTTTATTATAAATCACAAAATCACCTCCTAGCTGTTGGGATTTAAGATTATTCCAGTTTTTTTGATTCCCCCTAGGTTTTTGTGATTTGTACATCTCTGCATACTTAATTAGTTTTCTAGCTGGTTTTTCTTGTTGTTTAACAGATTCTATCTTAGTAGGAAAAACAATTTGCTTCTCTTTTTCTGACACCAACTTCTTACCTAATGGGGCATTAGGAGTTTTCTTAACCTCATTAGAGGTATCTTTACAGACACTCTTATTGGCCTTAGGTCCATAGCCTTCAAACTTAGGTTGTTGGAACTCTTCAAGACCAGAGTTGGACAAATCAATAGTTGGGGGTTTAAAAAAGCCTGTAGGTGGAGGTGGAACAGCATTATAGCTTACAAACCCCACACATTTTCTATTGTTATCAGATATTTGACTCCCTATTAATTTATCTAAGCTCTTACAAGCATTTTCAAATTTGTCAATTTTAATCTGCTTGCTCTCTTTTTCTTTCTTAAGCTTCTCTATCTCACTTTTAAGAGCATTGATTTCTTAGTCTTTAAATGAGGTATCTCTTTTTAGAACAACAATTTAGTTACAAAACATAACCTCATTTTTCTTGTAAAAGACAAGTTGTTCTTCTACAAATGCTAAACCTCTTTTATAGGTAGCTAGATTAAACTTAGATTTATTAAACTCTATTCTTAAATTATCATATTTAGTTTTAAGAGTTTCAAACTTTTAAGACAGGTGTTAGTACAAGTTTTGTCATTATGTACCTCTGAGTCTGAGAAAGCCATAAGAGTCATGTTGGTAGGTACTTCCTCATCTGCCATAAAGCTCCAATTAAAACCAGCTCCACCAATAGCCACCATAGCTTTGGAAGAAGTTTCTTCCACATTCACAGTCCTTCTTGAGCTGTCTTGATTCCTGTTCCTATTATCTTGATTCCTATGACCTCTGCATTCCCTTGCAAAATGTCCCATCTTATGACAGTTGAAATATTATACCTTGGACTTGTCATATCCAGCAGTATCACTCTTATTGATAGTGATCTTCTTACTAGTTCTCTAGAAATACCTTCTTGCTCTCATGCTCAGTAAAGCTAACTGCCACTTCAAATCCATTTCTTCTATACCATCTTCATGGATTGGTTCAAGGTCTTCATAAACAAGTTGAGACCCGTTTGGTTGATTTGCCAAAAACGCATAGACAGTGGCATCACTTAAGTTAGCAGTACTATCTGGAGTATCAGCAGTACTAACATGAGAGTTAGCAGTACTAACTTGAACATTGGCAGTATTAACTTCATTGGTACTGTTAGGAGATGACACAAAGGCTATGTTCTGAGAGCTTGAGTTAGAGTTTGAGCTTGATGTTACAGTTCTTTTGACCTCTTGTTTAACAATCTTGAAGTTGTTGTAGAGATCATCAATGCTCATTGTATCAATATCTAATTTATTCCTCCAGACCATTACACGAGTGTTCCATTCAGATGGCAGACTTCTCAAAAATTTTAAGTTGAGATCTTCTTGAGAGATGTTTTCACCCAAGATGGCCAACTGGCTAACAATTTTCTGAAGCCTGTTAAAAATAGAGTCAAGTGACTCTGTGCTTGGAGCATTGAAGTTCTCATACATCTGCTTCAGAAGTGTCTTTTGAGTCTTCCTTGTGGCATCATTACCACCAAATCTTGTTTGTATGGCATCAAACAAAGTCTTGGCATCCTTGTATTGATTGAATGTCAGTTGATGTTCATTGGGAAGTGCCATCAGCAACATACTTCTTGCTTTTACATCATTCTTCTTTTGGGCCTTCTCTTCAGTAGTAACAGGACCTGGTATCATTGAAGTAGAAGTACCATCAGCATTTGCTGTTGTTCGTGTTGTTGGTTTGAAAGAGTTGCCATTCTCTATGACATCCCATAGAGCATAGTCTTGAACTTGAAAGTATTGCTCTATTCTTAGTCTCCACATCTCATATTCACCTTGTTTGAGAATGGGCAACTTTGCAGTAGCATTGGTTTGGGCAGTTTCTAGATCCATCTCTTTGTGTGAATAAAGAGTTCTTCTTGTTTGTTTCTTCTAGATCAAAGTTTCAGAACACAAGCTCTGATACCACTTGTTGATCCCAACTCAAGATCTATTCTTTAGCTTGTAAAGATTATGTTACTTTGGATAAATCCAAAACAACAATGGTAGAAACTTTGTGAATACTAAAGAGTATGCGGAATCTACTCTTTAATACTTAGAAGAAATATCAATGAAACAGTAAACTTGAATGAACAATGATATAACCAAAAAGCTTCAATATTATTATGATGAATAATACGAGTACTCTGTTTAGTACTAGGGTTTACAACCTTGAAGCTATGCATGCAACTCTATGAATACCTCTATGAATATAAATTTTTAACCAAACCTAGATGCTGCTTAATACGAGCCAAGGAGTCCCCTTTACAAGATAACTCTAAATCTTTGAAGATACTCAAGATCTTCTATAATTCTAATCATATACATATCTTTCTAACTTTATAAGATATACACTTTGAGTAAGTCCATGCATATCTCTTTACACGTCTTTATCTTCATGCAGTCATTATCTTCTTATAGCAGTCTTAAGTCTTTAGCAGTATTAAGTTCTCTTCAGCAGTATTAAGTTAGTACTGGCAGTACTAGCTTTTACACTAGCAGTACTAATCAGTTAGTACTGGTAGTTATAATCTGAGCAGTACAAACTTTTACTCTTGGCAATACTAAGTGTAAAGACTTTTAATTCCCAACATTTTATATTATAGCATACCACGCCTTCAGCTACACATAATCGAATGTGTCTCCTCGCAACACCTCTATTCTTTCAGAAAATTACACCATCTACACCGTTGTCTCATTCCAATCGTGATGACACCCGTCTCGTTGATTTTCTTGCACATCGGATTTAGGGCGTAACGAAATTAAAGATGTTGCGATCTAGTTTTGAAATTTCGGTCACGTAACAAACAAACAGGACTCGTTCTCTTTTAACAGTTTCTACACTGTGACATCTTGCGAATCGGTTAAGAATGGTTCAAAAGAAGGGTGTGTGCCCACGACATTTGACAAGGTTGGACTTAACTTTCCTACAAAAACATTAAACTAAAAGTTAGAGTTTAAAAGTACACATTGTGTATTTCATATTTTGATATAAATATGTACTCATCCAATTTCAACTAATTTATACAACCAGATCTTGTTCTCTCACCATGTCATTGTATAAGTGGATAATATCTCACCTCATTAATTTTTTCAACAATCATATGTTGGATGTTCTATCAAAGGTTAACAACTTATTTCAAAGGACACATTAGGATTTCGATGAACATGAATTATGTCTATCATTTTCTTCATGATCTCCACATCGGTGGTTGTGTTCACCAAGTTCTGATGGTATCTATAGTTGCACAAAAGTACTTTATTTTAGGCAAACCAGTTTACAACCAAGAGCTGGTTGTTCACAAGTGAAACCATGCCTCTATTGAGTTATGATGCTCCTTTAACGATTGATTTGGAAATTCATGAACGGTTTCAATGTTAAAGATGAAGTTAAGGATGTTAAAGTAATTGTTTTTTATTTTAATGAATGTGTATTGAAAATTCAATGTAAACCGAGTGCGAATGTGTTGTATATGAAGTGATTTGGCTTCAAAGTCTTTTTGAACCTTAGGTTTGGTTTTAGTTATTTGAAAAGGTTTGGGATAAAGTGATTAGTTTTGGTTGGAATACGTTTTGTTAAAGTGAGTGGTACGATGGTGAAGATGTTATTGCATATGAGTCTTTGGCTAGGTAACCAGTTTTCCCACTCTTAAAGCATTCAGTCTTAACCTAAGGCTATGATCTACTCAACTTGGATGAGTACTTTTTAAAAAATGTATTGGAATTGGCTAGTAGAGCCCTTTTTGAAATTCTTTAATTAATGCATCTAAGTAGTCTTAGTTGCTTCTCATGTCATCTTTATCAGTAGGATCATCTTGGAAGTCTTATACAACATAATTAGTAAAGAAAGCAGTTGACATTGGTGAGGTTGTTGTCACAGCTTTCTTGGTGTCAGGTGCACAAATTTTATCTATGATTTCCTCATATTTATATTTTCCAAAGAGGTTTGTTACGTCTAGTTCTCTAACAAGATTAGATTCCCTTAAACCTTCATTAAAGCTTAACAATTTCTTAGGAAGGCTACTAACAAAGCGAGCATTGATTTCATGATTGGAAAGAGTGACACCGTCATTTACCAACTCATTCATGAGAATTACGTAACGTGTAAAGGTTTGAGACATTGTTTCACCTTCAGTATGTTTCAAAGCATTGTATGTAAGTTGAGGTCCATGACCCTATTCTCTTTGACTTCAAAAGGACTCTCAAAGGTTAGAACCAAGTCTTCTCATTCTTTCTTAGCAGTGGGACAACCTATGATTGATTCCATTACATCGTTAGGTAAGGATGATATGATGATGCTTTTAAGGCGTTGGTTTTGGTTAATAAACCTTCTTTTATCATTGTTTCGCTGAACTTTTGGTTTGTCAAGAGCAACAACAGTTTTGGGAACAAATGGACCTTTATTAATAACCTTAACGAGCTAGCGTTTCATACGAGTATGAAACATAGAAATCTTTTCTGTCATTTTCTAAATATGTTGGGTTCTAATTTAGGAGCAGCGGTGACATAACCACTGCCCTTGGAGTCTTGAAGTTGAGGTACATCAGTTGTTGTCATGTTAAGTTCTTGATTTTAAAATCTTTTAAGCAAATTAAAAAAAAGAGTTTTATAAATCAAATCGCTCTGGTACTACTTGTTGTTCCCTTTGAAATAATTATAACTTATTAGAGTTGAGTTAAATCACTTCGCATGGATTCTGATGTAGGCTTAAACTCCTTTAATGCAATAATTCAAGAATAGTTTTAACAAAAAAACATTACAAAGCTTTCAACGGGTAAATTATTATTATATATAAATCAAAGTTATTAAGATTGTTTGTAGAATACCAATCAAAGTTAAATGACAAAATATAGTAATCTCCCAACTTTCTTAAACACAAACGTAAGTATTCTGTTTAAGTAAGAACTATGTTAACACTCTGAATATATTCAAAGACTTAGTTCTTGGAGGAGTAAATTCTCTCTTAAATGCTAATACGTTATTTGTATGAGATGACATTTACTCCTTCATGATGTTCCTTTCTATAGGAAAACTCGAGGTGGATACCCATGGGACAATATAGACGTGTCAAGTATCCATCTGGGAATATACACTACTACCTTACTACTTATTTTAGCTTATATTCTATGAATATGTCCAACCCTACTCTAGGGAACAGTGGTGACTAGGGGTGTTAGTCAAGTCGGGTTGGTCAGGTTTAGGTCAATTTGGGTCGGGTCAAAGTCGGGTCGAAGCTTAAAATGACATACCTGAACCCGACCCAATTTGAACTCGGGTAAGTCGTGTTCGGGTCCACCAGGTTCGGCTCAAGTCGGGTTTAGGGTTAACCCGAATTTGAGTAAAATGTTCAATATATTGCCTATTTGCTCTATTTTAGATAGATTATTTATAAAACAAATATATTAAAATGAAACAAAAAATTATTCGGGTCGATCCGAACCCGAATTAGCCAAACATTCTAAACTTGATATCCGACCCTATTTAGTACTCGGGTTGACCAGAATAACACGAATTAAATTTTTGACCCGTGTAACTTATGTGATCAGATAAGTACATATTTTATGCATCACTTATTCTCGTTATATTGCTCATTTCTTATTTGTCTAAGTATTGGTACTATTTGGTTTACTTTTGAATGTCTAGTCATTTTTGGAACAATTTTGAAAAAGACACGGAAATGGAGCAAAAACGAAGTAAATATGCATTTTGAGTTGAAGGATATGGCGTATACACATCTGGTGATACGTCATATTAAGCAGGTCAAGAGAACTCAAAGGAGTACAAGTATTAAGACGAATACACCGTATCATAGATCATACAAAACGGCGCATTGGCGCCCTAAAAGAAGAACAAACCCCAACATATTGAAGGCATACACCGTTTTCACCCATTAGTTCAATACGTCGTATTGAAGGCATGGGTCATGGCTGACTTGTTAAATAAAGACATACACGGATGTTACACGTACGTCACTATACGACGTATTCATCATCGGTGATACACCGTATTGAGGTTTTCACAGAGCCTATAAATAGAGGTCATTAGCCCGGGTTTTAAAAACACAATTCTACCATCCTAAAACCCTAGAATGACAAAAGACCCTCAAGAAACACACATAATTATTTAGCATAACGCATAAAAGTACTTGTCGTCGTTTTTTGTATTAGATACAACAATGTATACTTAGCTCGGTTTTGTTTGAAAACGAATTAGTTTCCTCTCCATTTCAAAAATTAACCAAGTTTAATATTTTGAAAAGGTATATACAACATTTTTCAAAGATACACCGACTCAAAAGAAAAAGATAAAATACAAGTTTTACGTTAAAACGAAACTCAACGTTTTGGACAATAAGTAGTATTTTGTATTTCTGACTGACTTAGGCTTATTGTCAAGCCTTGGAAGTATTTTTATATCAAAATAGACTCAATTACCTTTAAAATGGCGGGTGACACAACTTCTACAGACTTACGGTTGATTTTATATGAATTTTTCAAGTTTACAAAAATCTACCGAAACAGACAGGTGGACCCCTGATTGATAAGGGGGCCACCCTTGGGAGATAAGGGGCCGCCCTTGGGAGATAAGGGGGCCGGCATCTGACAGATAGATTCGCCAATTTTGTACAAAATTATTTTTACTTCAAGCTAGTATGACAAGTGTATTTAACAATAAAACTAATACAAGTCAAGCAACAAAACACTTTTCATATATAATCCCCCTTCATGGGTAATTTAATACATGAATCGTACTCCATTTTTAAAACCATTTGTTTTGAAAATTAGAGCGACATGACTCCTAGTACCTGTAACATTTCTCATTTTCGTGTCATTGTACGACGATATTAATGATCACTATTTATTTTAGTCCGATACGCGTTTACTTTTAATATTTACTTTTAAGCTAAACCGCGTAGACTAGAAATAATCAATGAATGTAAACGGTCACCAAATAAAATTAAGGTTTACATCCACCAAGTAAGGAATAATTATTTTGAGAATAATTATGTACCTTGCGTATTTTATTTTTATTGGTCACGTAAAAGGGTTACGTTTCGCAATAAAATACATTTGGACGCACCCCGGAAATACCTGGACATACCTAGACTCAAACCAATACCCACTTTAAAAGCCTAAACGCAAAACTTAATCAAGTCTTGTGTTTATATCACTTTAATGCCGAATGTGACAAGTAAACTTGCATAGAAATCGTCCTTGGTGATTTATTTACTAGCAAATCTCCCTAATGTATCTTAAAAGTATATGTACATATTCTAGGTAATTAATTCTTGTCCTAATGGTTCCCTAATAATACTTGACACAATGGATAATAACCACTTTGCTTCTTTCCCTCTCTTTATGCCGCGGACAACCAAGGACAAGACCACATACATACATAATCTTCAAGATTTGAGCTAGCTAAGTAAATCATGTACCCAAAATCCTCTCATTAATACTTGTACTTAAGTGGTTTAGGCTAAAACCATGAGTAAGTAACTAGCAAGTCTCAAAACCGCCCCTAGGGCACGATTCGGTTTGTGTAAATGGACTAGGAAAGTTAACAAGGCTTATTGCCTATAAATACACATTCACAACTCACTTAATACATTTTCCAAACTCTTAACACTCTCTCTCAAAGCTAAGAACCTTTCTTTCCTCTCCACATTTTCGGGTTACAAGTAAACGAACCATACACGACCCACTTTGGTCACTAAGGATTTAAGAGAACCCTTAGGATCACGTATAAGGTGGTCAAGACTCTCACACGAGCTAGAGACGGGGCAAACAAGCTTTGAAGGCTTAGGGTATCACACGTTTTAAGTATAAGGTTATCGGTTTGTCTCTCGATCCAAAACCAAGAGCTAGGGACTATTGTAAGTCATTCTAAGTCCTCTACGTTGTCATTCATACTCATATATCGTTACTTGATCCTAGTTTTGCTTATACTTCGAGTTTGAAACTCAAGGTTACGTGAAACATGCATGGTTCGACCCATGCATGGTTCACGCACACTTTCTTGTCACAAAACAACATTGTGTGGTGCCATACATAAACAACTATACGTAAACTATCGTTATAATCATGGCGTGGTGGTGTGGAAACGTGTGTACGACCTTAAGGAATGATTGCATGTAGCGGGTCACGATTAGAAAATGTTAAAAACGTTACTTTGGTGCTAGTCGATTTAATGAGACCTTACAAGATATTAATAAACCATTCGGGCCCTTAACGAACTCATAGCTTATTACCGAGAGCCCAACGTGAGCCCATGAACCATAATAAGCCTAAATAGCTTATTGGTAAGCTTACGCGGCTTAATAAGCTCAACGTGGACTTAAGGACCTAGATAAACCATTCGTATTCCTTTTAGAACCAAACGAACCCTTAATGGACTCACCGGTCCATTTGCGAGCCTGTTACGCAAGCCCAACACGAGCCCAATGTGAGCTCATAAGCCACAATAAGCTAAACAGCTTATTCGTGTGCTTATACACGGCTTATTGAGCTTATAATGAAACTAAGAACCTTAATGGACCTCTTGGCATGCGTCGTTAAAACCTAACAAACCTTAATGGGCCTCCTAGCCCATTTACGGGTCCTAAATGAGCAAATAAGCTCACAATAAGCTCGAGTAGCTTATTGGTGATCTTATGAGGGTTTAATAAGCTTAACGGACTTAAAAGTACTTAATGGACCAAGCCCTAACATCTAAAACTCATTCGGACTCCTATCGAGCCCAATAGGCCCAACGGAGAGCTTATTAGCTTATCGAATAAGCTAAATAAGCAAACCGACCTCCAAAGCGCTTATTAGACCTAAATGAACTTAACGGACCCTAATGGACCCAACTAGACCCTTTAAAACCTTACCGGGCCTTAACGGGCCCAAGACCGGCCCAATAGAGATACTTATTAGCTTGTCGGCTTATTTGAAATAAGCTGAAAAAGGAAACAGTTAGTTCGGCTTATTACAAGATGGAAAAGCACTAGGAAAAGTCTAAAACTCTAAACACCCTATTCGGGTTGAGCCATTGGGCCCGTAAGCCCAATAAGCTCTAAATAAGCTTCAATAAGCTCGTCGAGCTTATTTTAAGCTTAACAGTCCCTATGGGCTTATTGAGGGCTTTTGGACATATAAAAACTAACATGGATCGTTAAAAACTTAAACGAACCTTAACGGGCCCAACAAGGCCCGTTAAGCCAAAATAAGCTCGATAAGCTTATTTTAAGCCGAAACAACCCTTATGGCCTACTTAAAGGATAAAAAGCAATTCTAAAACTATTTTCAAACCTTTTCGTGGTCAAAATGCGAAAACCGAAAGTAAAGGGGCTAAGTTTGCCATTTTCGAAACTTAAATGAAATATTAAAGTCATATAGTGAAAACTTATAAACTATAAGGACGAATTTCGTAAATGTCGAGGCAATAAGGACTCAAATGAAATGTTTAAGTTAAATTCGAAAACTAGAGGGACTGATATTGTAATTAACGAAAAGTATAAAAATTAAAACTCATTACTTTTCGAAAACTATAAAACCATAAGGACCTAAGTTGTAAACTTCGGAAATTAAAGGATTAGTCATGACTTTCTCACAACTAGAAGGTTTAAAGTATAAATGTTATTACTTATAAACCTAGGGACTAAAAGGTGACAACTAAAAACCTACGGGTACGTTTGAGAAACAAAAGTGAAATAGATAAAACATTTAACACGTCGGTCGAACATTTAGATATTCGGACGTCGAACGGTTTAATAACAAGTTAATAAATAAGTATATTTATTAATAATGATTTCACGTTTCTCGAGAACCATCGAAAGTATAAATACAATGACCTTGTGCATCACTACACAAGTGATAACGGTATATATAAACTTAAAATGGAATTTAGTTTATACAATGAGTCGTTAGTTTAAATGTGTAAACTAAGACTTGACCGTACTTACTTAGGTACTTAACGGTGTGATCCACTGCCTACTTGGATATTTATTATCATTCAGAGAACTACCGGCTAAGGTGAGTTCATAGCCCCATGCTTTACAATTATTTAAATGATTTACATCCTTGGGGTGATAACATGCTTTGTTTTACAAACTGGACGCAAGTGTACATTTTATGCCATGATTACGTGTTTGCCTAAGTTACCATAACCCCTTTATGTCCATGATCATGAACTGTTAATTGCATAGATGTGATTGGGAATTACATTGTGTGGGCGCGAATGTTATGGATAGATCTATTAGGGATTGACAATCCCCGTTCGGGTGACTAGCTATCACTGGGAACGAACGCATACCATGTCGAATCTGGGATGTTGCAGGGTTAGCACATCATTCACGGACACCCCTGTTGGCAAATTTAATATTGCATACATACACTCAAGCATTCGGTGTCATGATCTTGGAAACGTAATTACTTTTTATGATGTTTCATTCTGTTGCTTAATCATGCACTGGGAAATCTTGCGGTCCTAACAATTGATTTACATAAACTTATGGAATTCCCAACTTTATGTTGCGCGTTTTTAAGCATGTATTTCAGTCAATAAGGCACGAGGTGCGATGATACATTAGGAGTCAATAAATGAAGAGTCAACACTTAAGATTGGGGTCTTATTACACTTTAGGGGACAATTGTTATAAACCTGAATCCTTATCTATTTTGTTGAAACTATTTGAAGCCATGAGCTTGTGTAACAAACAAGTATTTTGTTAATCCAATGTATCTTTTTCAAACGACACGCTTAGTGGTCGTTCTCTGATCTTGTGCTATTGACCCAATAATGTAACGCCTTCGGATATTCAACATTCCGCTGCATACTCAGATTTGAGGGTGTTACATTTTTAGGGTGTTTTACTCAAAAAAAAGTTTCCCGCTTTGACCTGCTTTAAAATCTCCTATGTTTTGATCCTTTACACAAAGTGCATGACCTACTCATTTGTCCATCTCATTGGTAGCTTCATATATAATGTTGTTTAGAAAGAGGTTTTTAATATCTGTCATTGACAAGAGGTGATAATAAGATTTATAAACATTTGGTACAAAGTTAGTAAGCTATGATAATGGTTGGCTATCTTAGTTTCCATCACTGATACATGTAGCAATCTCAACCCATATGAAAACGGGTCAATATGGGTTGTTTTTGTTTATCACGTATAACTTTAGCGTATGAAATCTTTCTTCATAAATAATGTCCATGGTTACTCTTAGGTTACACGTGATTCATACTTGCATGTTGACAACTATATCTAATTTTACCTTACATGTTAGATCTTGCTAACACTTATTGAATAAGTTGAATGGAACAATATATACAAATGGATCATGAGTACATCCTTTAATGAGTTGTATGTTTCAGTTAAAAACTTCATTACACCATGTCAGCATTTATGTTCCTTTTATGAACTTTATCATATTTCCTTTAATAATATGTATTCATTATTTGAAAGCATGAGGATTCAAAATCATTGTATGTAACATAGAGAAGCTATTTTGCTTAATTAATTCAAATATTTCATATGTTAGGATTTGATATAATAAGGGGATTAATTGATGGATGAATAAGTTCTAATGCAAGAAGTTGGATATCTTCTGCGGAAGAGAAATATAGGGCACAAGTAGAGAGAAAGGGAAGAAGAAAAGGAAAGTGCATCATTCGTGGTTGTTTGTTAATTTATTTACGATGGGTAGATAATATCTTTAAATAGGCAAATCCAAACTCCTATTATTTAGAATGAATGTGGATTTCAATTGTGTTTTAACAGTAATGATTCATTTATTCATTATCCATGGTTGAGCTGATACTTTATTTGTATTACATTTATGTTACGTAAAGGAAATAGTTGTTATAGTTCGTGTATTCATTATGTGTTACATTCATTCTACCATTAGATTTTTCTACGGATGGGAAATGGTGCTAATGGTAAAACCCATTAAGTTTCACCGTTATAATTGTTTTGTGTAACGAGTCGATATGGGCGATTTTGTGTAACGGTTTGATATGGGTAGTTTTGTGTAACGGGTTGATATGGGTGCTTTTGTGTAAATAGTCGGGTGGTTTTGTGAAACAAGTCGATATGGTGATTTTGTTACATGCCAAAATGGCCGGGTAACCCCAAAATCTTTTTTGCTTTAGGGTCTTAGAATTATATTATTAGGGTTATACTTATAATTAAGAAGTACTTAAAAAGTTATAAGATGCTTACAATATGCGCTTATGGATGTACGTATATTCTCCTAAATAATGTTATCTTCTATTATCATATTATGAACATGATTACTTAATTAATTACCTTATTTCATTAGACCATAAAAAGCAAATGACGAAAAGGTTTCGATAGATGTACCCGACAAAATTCTTATAGATGTGGCTGATGACCCAGTAACGTCTATTATCAATTTTACTTATCCACACATTTTGGATAACATAAATGATCTGTCATACTTCCAAGAAAAGGTCATTCTTGCTTCAATGAATGAAGTTGTGGACACTATAAACTATCATTTGTTGAAGAAATTTCCAAATGGCTTACTTAAGTTGCGACAGCATAGATAAAATTGAACGTGGCGCTGCCATAGATCAATCCATTTTCTCACTATAATTTATCAACCGATTAAAGTTCTCAGGTGTTTCAAACCACATACTTGCGTTAAAAGTACGAGTCCCGATAATGTTATTAAGAAATATTGATCAAGAAAATAGATTGTGTAATGGGACAAGAGTCCAAGTTCTTAAATTAACAAGAACTTCTATTAGTGCACAAATCATTAACGGAACAAAATTTGAAAAAAAGGTTATCATACCACGGTTGAGAATAACTCTGTCTGATAATCGTTTACTGCTTAAGATCGTCAGGAAAAAATTTCCTCTGTTAGTTTCATTTGCCATGACAATTAACAAGAGCCATGCTCAATCGCTTTCAAATGTTGGTTTGTACCTACCACGTTCTGTTTTCACACATGGACAATTATACGGTGTTGTTTCAAGAGTTAAAAGTAAAAGAGGTTTGAAGGTTGATGCGGTTGTTGTAAGGGACTTCTACAAGAAGTTTTACAACTTCCTAGGCAGAGTACCTAACTGTTGTAGTAGTAGTATAGGCAAGACTCAGGGTTGTTATCGTTCTCTAGGGGAATAGGTTGGGAATGTTTGATCACTGTCTAATAGAATTCTAAAGGTCGAGAGAAGATTATTTTTGTATTTTTATATTTATAAGAAAGCAGTAAAATCATATGTTTGAGAGGTTTTGTTGGTTTTAGCTATTAAACTAAATAATAAACTACGTTAATGGTGATAACAATATTATAAAAATATTGTATTCATTTAATCATGTATTACTCCCTAGATTGCTTCTCCTAGTATTGTTTCTTTGTCAAACTTGTGATGATCTATGTAATTATTTCCTAAGTCATGAATAGATTACACGAACCCGCCGTCTATTTAATATCCGTAGATCAAAACACATAGTAACGGGTAGTATGAAGACTATAACCCACCCCCAAAGTATAAACAGCATATGAAATATATTAAAAGTGGATCAACCATAAAAGGGTAAGGTATAGAAACTCTTACCAATGTAAACCTTTCTACACGATAAAGGACAAGAAATTCATGTAGTTCAGCCCTGAGACATATCAATAGCGATACAGTACAAATGCTGGATTTCTAAAGCCTAACAGGCATAGATCATCACAATAAAGCTAACAGCCACTAAGACATCGACATTCTAGGTTGCATAAATCCTAAAATGAAACACAATAAGTGTGTTTACCAAGCATGTGTTAAAGGTAAAGCCGAACAATAAAGAATCAAACAACAAGACATATTGAATGATTAAGATAGTCTTACTTGAATGAAAACACGAATTGAAGAGATACAAATAGTGGTTATTTAAAGCCCAAAATCGTCCTAATAAGCTGCCAAACAACTATGGTTTGTCCCTCCTTTTTTGTATTCTAAAGTAGAACACGCAACAAGCCCTAATTTAGGGGGTTTATGTAAATATAGAAAAATCGTGCGACGGGCGTCGCGTTATAATCGTGACAGTCTGTCGTGAAGTAGAATAGTCTAGAATCTATGGGTTGGGTCGTACGAGCTGACGTCGTCATGCATATCATGTGACACCGTCATGATAAATAGTTAGACGACGTCAGTGCATCTTGGTAGCGCCATTGTCCCCCCCCCCCCCCTTCAGGCTTCTGAGAACATAATCTTGAGAAATGTTGGTGTAGGTCCGTAGTCTTGTTCGTTTCTTCTTCAAATGAGCCCAAGTCACGTGTATTTCCTCCAAATGCCTTTCAAATGCTAAATACCTGAAAAGGAACGATTAAGTACTTATTTTGGGCATAAATGCACGATTTAGGTGGTTAAATGACCCTGAAAAAATATATAAAACGACACCTCATCAAATACCCCTACACTTGGGATTTGTGTGTCCTCAAGCATATAGACTTTTCTACCTAGACAATAGCAATATGAGGGTCATTTAACCTACTCTTTAAAAGTATTTTACAACACAACCTTCTAGACCTTGTAATTAAAAGCACGGAAAGTATATACTAGCACCTCACACAAGTATTTGGGATTCTCTCTTTCTCTCGGTTGTGTAATAAATTATAACATAATGAGGGAAACAGAAAATCAGCACTCATTACCTATCATAGCATATAAATTACCATAGGCTTGGTAAATGATCAAACCTCCACCGCTAGGCGCAAGCATTATTCATTACTATCTAAGAGGTCTTTTAAAGGGTTGTTGGGTGCAGGTGTAAGATAACATATAATGGAAACAGAAATGGATGGGATACATTTAGGTGGCTTTGGGTGAATTTGGAGTGGAAGGTGTAGGATCCCGTAATCACTTCATAACATATATCATACACGAATCCACCTAGAAATTAGAAAGAGAGAGAGAGAGAGTTGATCTTTTAGAGAGAGAAAGAGGAGAGAGAATTGAGAGAGAATGAGAGAAAATGGAAAATGAAATAATATTAGAATGATCAACTAACTTTTCCAAAGAGGAAAAGTTACTTATATACCCC
>BQNB010022909.1:30150-62428 GCA_026074375.1 Tanacetum coccineum | reverse complement strand
AGAAAGTCGATAGAAATGTGTTTAATCTCCGTGAGAAATGAAACAAGAGTCTGTTGAGAGACCTTGAGTGGTAAGGGAGGGTTGTGCATTGCGTCACTGGGTCCATGACGACTGTATTTAATACTAGACAATAGCTTAGTGTTTCTGACAATTTATGTATTGACCCAGTTTTTGCCTAAGTGTATGGAGGGCTTCTTTCTTTTCACCCTTTATCCTTACAATTCTTTTTCATTCTTCAACCCCTTAAGTGCTTACCGAGACTTCATTACTAGTATTTTGTTGGGTTTGTTACAATACTAGCTCCATTTCAGTCGGTACTATTCCCTTATTCTTACTTTTACTCCTTTTTTATATCATACTTATGGACTTCTACACTAACTAGTGGAATGTCCCTGGGTAGATCCCTCTGGTTCTGGATGGATCATAGGAACGAATACCTAATCCTAACCACCTTATAACTCTAAGTATTTATAAACATGGTTGGTCTTTTGGTATTATTCTCAGCCTTAAAACCATTTGAATTTGCTCTCCCTCAACATGTGCATCGATATTTGAAAATGTTTAGCACATGAAGAGTGAAACTTGCACTCGAGTCCTTAAAATCACATCTTTAGCCATATATTTTAATCACATTTTCTCCCTTTATCAAAAATGTCAAATTCATTCAAATATTAATTGTTTTTGGAAAAAATGTCTAATTATTAACAAGCTGTATTAAGAACATTATTAAATGCTCCCCCTCAATTTATGAGGGTTATATATATATATATATATATATATATATATATATATATATATATATATATATAGTGTTGAGTACGTTAATTTGAATTTTTTTGAATTTAATGAAAATTTCTAGAAAATTCGTACTCAAACACTATTTATATTGCCTACTATTATAATTCTATACTACATATTCACAATATTCATAAGATAAGATTTTGAGATTAGACCTGACGATCAAACGGTACGCGTCATAAGTTTGTAGTCCATCTCGAGTTCCCTTTTACTAACTAATCGCTCTAAATTTATGATGATTTCCCTTTCTCGCAGCTGCTTATCGATCAACTCAATCATAAGACTCGATCTCTTTTGGTCAACATCCATCCACTTCCTCTTTGGCATATCCTTGTTGTAATCCAGATGAAATTCGAGTACTCTGTGATGAATCTCATCACGAACAAACTTGAGTGTGCCACCCGAGAACTTATACAGCTCATCAGCTTGCAAAACTCTTTTCTGTTTGTCCAGGTCTTCATAGACAATTCCTGGTGGATCGTATGATGGAGTTTAGGGTTCTTTGAATTCAATCTCTAGAAAGGTCTTCTGAGGTTTGGTGATGTTAAGCTTCT
Organism: Tanacetum coccineum; assembly: GCA_026074375.1. Taxonomy (NCBI): domain Eukaryota; kingdom Viridiplantae; phylum Streptophyta; class Magnoliopsida; order Asterales; family Asteraceae; genus Tanacetum; species Tanacetum coccineum. The sequence goes on along the minus strand of BQNB010022909.1, from coordinate 61,076 downwards.
TCTAGAAACTCTCTACACCAAGCTGTAAATCTTCAACACGTCTCTTGAGGATTAAGCTTCTTGTGAACATACGAAGAGCCACAATAAAGTCAATAATAACATTCCCGTCGAGGTGTAATAGCTTGTGTTGAACAGCAAGAAGAAGCATATCTTCAATGTCGTTTAGGTGTAAATCAACAAAGTCACCTTCTTTAAACTTATAAAGCTATTGATCAGATCTTTTCACCACAATCTCTTCTAAGTGACCATATCCATGTAATTTCTTCACACTAACACTCTTCACACCAAGAATTGCCTTAGTAGAGTAAACATTTTTCTTGAAAAATTTGCTTACCCGAGATCGGTACCACAGTTTAGGTCTTTCACCCTAGTGCTTGATTACCTTTTTAGCATCTTTGTCATATGCATGCTTGATGGTACTCCAAAGTGTAGGGACCATGTATTTAATTCCTTTGATCTTATACCGAGCAGCCTTTGTCTTCATAATAGATGTGGTGTATGTTACCTCTAGATCAGAAGTCTTCAAGTATTCCAGATCATTGTTGAAGAAGTAATCAGCAGCAACGATTTAATGACATGGGGGACCTTGTAAAGGAAGAGGCTTGGATAGATCAAACGGGTAACGATCTCCTTCTTGATTGTTCCAATCAAGCTTGTCCGTTAAAGCATTGAAGGACTCTTAGAAGTTGTACTCAAGCTCGATACTGCTAGAGCAAGTGCCTTTTAACAAATTAAAGGCAAGTCCTAACCGGATATCTTGAGTAAGATTATCTATCTTGAGTCCATTCAACACGTACTTAGAGAAGTCGATAGGAGTGGCCATGAGGTCGTTGAATGTGAGAGGATCCTTTGAAGTAGAGACCATTTGATTGAACCAAGGTTGTGCTGGTTGATCAAGTACAACCTGACGCTTATTCAATTCAGGATTACGAGTAGGAGGCCTTGGAGGTTGCTTGAACCATTCTAGATTCAGAGTCTTAGAAGTCTTGGGTTCAGAAGCAGCTTGTGGTTGATCATCATCACGAACCACATCATCACCAACATCATCCATAATCACCTCAGCAATAGGTTCTTTAACTGGTTCCTTTACAGAAGTAGACTTACCAGTTTTAGATCCTTTAGTTGGAGTTTTACCTGTTGGGGTTTCCTTGGTGGTGGATGGCTTCTTTGAAGACTCAGACTCTTTAGTTCTTCTCCTCTTGGTCTTCTTACCCTGGTTTAGTCTAGCTGGAGGGTCTTCATCATCATTGTCTTCATCATTATCATGCTTTCTCTTGTGGTCTTTTACTATGTCAGCGACTCCCTTATCCATTGCATTTTCATCTTTAATCAATGCTTCCATGAGTGCATGGTACAATCAATGATTGGCAGGATTTTTGTTAAAAGACTTGTTTGCATGCATGGATTGGTAGAGAGCACTTTTTAGATCAAACTCTTCAAGATCCGCCTTGTTAGTAGACTTGATGGTACACTGTGGCTTCTTTTGCTTCTCGGCTTTTTCCTTCTTGATCTTGAGAATATCTGAAGGACTTTTCTCAGATTCTTGTTCAGTTGTTGGTGTCGGTTTCTTGGTTAACTCAGGAAGATGTTGCAGAGAATATTTATGAATGAGATTTGTCGTGTGTTTCTGCAGTTCCTTTTGAAATACATCTCTGACTTTGGTATCAAGATAACTATCAACAACTATTGGAAATTGGGACTGGAGAACAACAAGAGCTTCAGAAGAGTGATCAACAGTTTTTAGCGCAAACATATCTTTTTCTAATTTTGCAACTCTTACTTCAACAGTAGAGAGTGCATCAGATTCATGAACAACAGTGATGATGGTTAGAGCATCGGTTGTGATTGGTGGTGTTGGGATTGGTGTTGGTGTTTGTTACATGGTTAAGATGATAGGTGTCACTTGAGGTGAGGGGACAGTAGTTGAAACTAGAGTTTCAGTGACAATTTCTAGTATAGGTGGAAGTTTGGTTGTCTTTGGAATCACTAATACGGGAACCTTATGTACTGATAGAGACTGGGTTTGGGGAGTTTCTTATTGGATGGGAATATCCAGCAAAGAGCTAACATTTGTATCTGCAGAATCCTTAACAGTACTAACCAAAGAAGAATCTGAAGAAAGTTTAAGGAATTTATCACCAAAACCTGAAGATACAGATAAGCTTGAGCTTGATGGAGGGAGTTCGATCTTTTTTGCATCATCCTTTGCTTCTGAAGTCTTTTTAGCTTCTTCCTTTGCAGCATTAGTAACCTTTTCTTCACCTTTATCAGACTCTTCAACTTCAGCATCTTTCATTTCTACATCCTCATCTTTGCGCACACGTATCTTGTATTTCTTAAATCTCATCTTCATCAGATTCAGTTTTGTCGTCTTTATCATCTGCATCTTGTGTATCACTGATATGATCCTTGCCTTCATCATCAGCATCACCATCTTTATCATCCTTCTCAACATCATCATTATCATCATCAGAAAATTCACTATCTTGTTCATCTCCCTATTCAAGAATGACCTTCTCTTCAGTAATGTCCTTTTCCTCATTGGGAACCCTTAGTTTAGCACCAGTTTCTTCACTTGAGGTAGCAGAGATGACTGTGGACTCATCAGGAACCCCTAGTTTACTACCAGTTCCTTCATTTGAGCCTTCAGTACCCGGTTGTCTTCTAATTGTCTTCTTACTTCCTTAAGAGCTTGCATAATGTCTGCAGCCTCTTGTTCTTGTGGAATAAGAGATTGATCACCTTTAAACTTAGTTTTTGAAGTGGTAGGTTTTGACTTTGGAGTACTCAGAGTGTTTTGAATGGCTACACTCTTAGAACTTCTACCACCAGACTTTTTCTTAGCACATTCAGGACATATTCAGTCATGATCCTAGCATGTGTAGCATGGACTTTCCTTGCTGCTTCTGCTTCTTCAGCTTCAGATTGGCTGATAGACTTAGCTAACTCCAAAGCAGAATCTAGATCATCAGAAATAATGTTGTCATCAGCAGAGAGTGTGACTTTCTTCTTGACCCTTCTTTTACTAGAAGTCTTTTTATTAGTTGGTTCAGATATACTCTTCCATAGTAATGTTGGGGTCATCTATTTTAACTTGTAATAAATTTGCTAGGAAAGAAAACTATCAAATAGCTTAATACGCCGTATTCAGTAAACTGAATACGCCGTATTCAGTAAACTGAATACACCGTATTGATGATAGAGTCGAATACGCTGTATTGGTTTGAAAAAAAATTATACGTCGTATCCAAGAAAATGAATACGCCGTATTGAGTATTCGACTCAGAAGGTTACATCGAACTGTAATAATGCAGAAAACACACAAACACACAACATGCAAAAATATACAATGCCAAAATCAAACACACAAAACAAACACATAAATATGTAAATTATTGTTGTTCCCTTCTTGACAGATCTTACTTAGCTTGTTAAAGCTTAGTTATATTGGATAGATCCAAGATAACTATAGTAGAAACTAAGATTGAGAATATCACAAACTATGCGGAATCTAGTTTGCAATACTAAGAAGAACAATGAAACAGTAAAAACAAGATCTTTACTAAACTTACAATATATTGAATACTATTTGAGTTACAAAATAGCTATGAATACTAACTATGATTGCTATACAAACTATGAATACTAATATGAAAAATTAATATCTAGATCTATGCCGTAGGGTTCTTTTATACACTAAGGAAACCTTAATGGGCTTATAAAATGTGTCAAGTGATCATGCATATCTATTCCTAATATAACTCATGCATATCACTTTAGTAGTACTAACTAAATAATAAACAGTACTAACTAACAGTACTAATAAACTGGCAGTACTAACAATTTGTACTGGCAATACTAACTAAGCTTGATAGTACTAAGTCTTCTCATGGCAGTACTAAGTTGAACCAGCAGTACAAAGTTGTAGAAGCCCTTAATTATCAACAATCCTCCCCTAAACTTGTGATTGTCATTCAAATCTACAAGTTTCTCTAAATTAAACCATCTGTGCTAAGAGGATGCTTCCAAAGACTTTACTGTCTTGGTCTATTTGCTAGTATAAAGATTTTCCTTAAAAGCTCATCTGCCATCACTGAATATTAATCCACTTGCAGCTTGTTACTGAGCATCAAAGTCATAAGTGCTTTTGTCAATAAATAATTTTTCTCAACTAACATGAAAATATCATGTCCCCTCTCTGTAGACACATGATGAACAACACATGTATAATATAACCTCCATTTCAAAGGATCATGCATATACCTTTGAAGCTTCCATAGAGTATCATCATTATCCGGTTCAAACAACTCTCAACTTACTAAAGTTCTCTTTCTTCTATCTTTAGTAGGTTCTTGTTGGAGTTGTCTTTCATGAAACTCGACTCCATAGTTTGACTAGATCCTCCCTGTATAAAATTCTTTAGCTATCTTCAATCTAATAGACCTCTGATGTGATTTACCCTACTTATGATGATCTTCTAATACTTTCTTTTCAGTGTAAACTTCCTAGTCAATGATTGGGTATTTGGTTTGTAGGGCTTCAACATTTATCCCTTCTTCTGGTACTATGATCATTAGTTGTTGTAGTTGTTCTTGAGACAGTTTATCTTTTGATTCTTTAGTTGGTTCTGAGCCTTCTCATATCTTTTGTCTCTTTGAACTTTCTTGATTAAGTTCTTGTTCAGCATCTCTCTTTGAACTTCAAGCTACAACTTTAGGAACTATATCATCACTCTCTATTGGAGTAAAAGTATTTATCCTTTTCATTATGGTCTCAAATAACTCCTTGACTTCATCAAAGGAAAGTTTCTTTAATTGTTGTAGAGTCTGACTTCCCATATGCTTGATATAATTACACATGTAAGTCCTTTGTTGAGCTTGAGTCAGGGGCTTGTTCTTCTTGTTTAGGCTCTTTGTTGGTCAAATTTTCTCTTTCTTTCATTTATAAGCTCTACAAGTAATCTTGCCTTGTCAGCTTCAGAGTATCTTTCTCTCTTGTGCTTGGTAACCTGCTATGCTAACTCGTCATCAGCTTTTAATTTTGAGCTTATTTGTTATACCTTTCTTCAAACATTGAAAGTGCTAAGCTTCTTCATGAACTTTAGCTATCCTTTGCCTTTTTTCTTTTCTAGTTGTTCTTTGCATCTCAGAGCTTCTTCTAAACCCAGTCCTTTCTTGCTCTAGTTGCAACTTTGTTTCTTTGAACAGTTAGCTTCTTTCATAATAGCTTTGCCTTTATCTTTTCTTTTTGCTGCACTTCTTTTGATATACACTAAACTTTCAGCAGTAGTTTAACTTCAGGGCTGGCAGTACTAACTTCTGCACCAGCAGCAGTACTAACTGATACATTAGCAATACTAATATTGGGCTCAGCAATATAATCTTCTTCAGGAGTAGTAAACTTAAAATTAGATTTCTCAAAATCATGCTCATGCCTCCCGTGAGTCTGTGCACTCATCTGTACTAGAGTAATTCCCTCATCTTCATCAATCTGAGCAATCTTCCTCCCTTGTTTGGAAGGATCCTCCAACTCATCTTCATCTTCTGAAACAACAAGTTTGACCCTTCTTCTAGCTTTGCTTGACTTTACTTTGTGCTCCAACTTCTTTACTTTCATGATGAGCTTAGTGTAAGCAGCACCATATGTCAGTTTGCTCTGCTTTAAGTCGGATTCTAAAGTCTCTACTTTCTTGGATAATGTGGTACAAAGAACTGTCAATTCATTAAGTGTCATACTGCCCTCATCACTTCTAAGTGAGTGAACTCTTAGGAGAGGTAAATCATAGGGCATGGTAGCATCTTCTTCAGCAACATGGGTTGTTTACATAGAGGGTGGTGAAGTTGGTGGTTATGAGATGGATGGAGCACTGATGGGTGTATGATTGGACTCAACTGGGATTGTTGATCCTTCACCCTGTAAAATTTGACCCTGAACAAGCATTGTTTGAAACAATGGAGTATCCACCCCAGTATATCATTTGGAAGCTCTTTTCATATTGTTAAATAGTTTTTGTGTAAGGGTAGGATCAATATAAAGTCTTTTATGAGGTAGAAGCAATCTCTTATGCTTGTTTAAAAAGATTTGTATAAATCTTGGATACATCAAAAAATTTATCTTACTATCCAAGTTTTTCACCATGGCATCAAAAATCAATTTGGAAAAATTAAAGGTTCTGTTTGTGGCCAAGCAAATGATAGCAGTTGCTATATTGCTACTAAATTTTATCTTACTATCCAAGTTTTTCACCATGGCATCAAAAATCAATTTGGAAAAATTAAAGGTTCTGTTTGTGGCCAAGCAAATGATAGGAGTTGCTATATTGCTACTAAATTGTTCCCAAGCAGTTTTCTTAGAACTTAAGCAGTAAAGGATGGTATGAATCAAAAATTTCCACTAAGGGGAAAAGTGTCCCTTTTGAAAAGTTAAGTTATCAGAATTGGACACATACCCCATTAGAGCAAGTTGCTCAAATTTTTTTGAAGTAGGCAAAGTACTAATACCATCAGAATCTTCTAACTTGAGATGTCTTCTAATAGATGCCTTAGAAACAACCTTGACTTTCCCATCTATTGTAGCAGTGATTTCCATGTCTCCATTCTCAAGTGTGCTTGCAGAAGCAGTTTGCCAAAACTGTTCTATAAGAGAGACATAGATAGTTGGACTTTCAGTGAGGGCATACCTAATGTGACTTGTAGTGAGAAAATCAATTATCTGATGAAATCCTTCACTTCCTTATGACTTATGTAAGTAGGCAACCATAATGTGCTTGTCGCAGAAATCCAAATTCACCATTTGATGGAGAGAAGTTAGATTAGGGTTATAGGATATGTTTTTATATGAGAGTATGTGAGCTTGGCAAAGTTAATTGAGATTGTATAGAGAGCACTTAGGGTTTTGATTTGACCGACTAAATGAAATTTGTTCTTATCTTGAAGAAAGCTTATAATTTTATAGAAAAATCATGAATTCTCCAAATTAGTCAAACCTAAAGATGAAGTTGTTGGTGGAAATTTTACAACGGCTATATTTAATTAAAGAAATTCTGTTATGCCACAAACAGTACTAATGGTCACCCACCAGTACTAATTTTAGCCTAATAGTACTAACTTTAAGTCCAACCGTATTAACTTTACCCAGTAGTATTAAGATATTCCTGGTAGTACTAACTTAATACTGGCAGTGTTAAGTTTATGCCTAGTAGTATCAACGCCAATTTTGTTCCAACAAGCATTGCCATCATAAATTTAGATTCTCACAATCTCTCTTTCTGTTTTTCAGCTCACTAAATCTCTCATTTCTTTTTCTCACCAATTCACTCTTTCTGTGTTTATCACACAACTCTCTTTTTGTTTTTCATCTCACTATATCTCTCTTTTCTTTTTCTCACCAATTCAGACAGTTTTGTACAATGTTCCATCAATTCCATTAGTTTCATGCTGTCCTCCCTACTTCCAAGTGTGTTAACTCTTAAGAGAGGTAGATCATTAGACTGTTTAGATGCAGCCTCAAACCCAGTTTGAGCTTGTGACCCCCCATTTGGTTATCTTGGCACTAGGACATCTCCTGAATCAGTTCCCTGAGGAAAAGACTCATTAAGTGTTTCCATAGATTGGGTCCTATTTATGTTACCATTGTCTTGCTCTGCTTCTAAGCTAGAAGCAGTAGTGGCATCCCTTTCCATTCGGTCTTCCCACTCCTTATAGACAGTCTCAGCAGAATTGGTCCTTTTGGCTTTCCTAAGTTTTTGAGTCTTTTGAAGTTGATATGATTATAAAATAGTGATTGGTTCTTTATTAGAGAGTTGAGCAGATGTAAATGTGTGTTGGGGACCAGTGGGTTGTCCTGACCCTTCATCCACTTCTGCTAAATGTTACATTTCCTTTCATCCAATCTTAATTAACATTCCCTCAAACAATGCTTCAGAGATTAAGTAATCCAATGCTAGGTTCAAAACAGTTAAACTGCTAACATCACAAGCCTTTATGAGAAGATCTACATACTTTGTGGTCTGGTGAATCTTGATCACTTGAACCACTTCTTCTCATAAGAATCTTGATGAAATGATGGATTATTTCAATTTGTGCTTGGTTTAAGAATGAAACACTAGATTTCTTCACAATACAATGGTGCTTTTATTATCTATGTGAATCTTGGTGTTTCTGAAGTTGGGAACCCATAATCATAGCATTGATTTTGGATCCATAAACTGCCCATAGCAATTCAGCTCTAAAACGCTAATTACTCTGCTTCAGGAGTTGATTTGGAAATATTAGTCTGCTCTTTTACATTGCCATGAATATCAACCTTTTTCAAGAAATTGACAACCTCTTGTTGTGATTTTCTGTCAAGGCTAGCTCAGCATATCACTTATCAGAGAAAGTTCCAAGTCAAATTAGTGAATCCTAGAATACCCAAAGGCTAATTTAGGCTGTCCTTTTAAGTATCTAAAGATCCTCTTCACTGCATGAAGGTGTGAAGTCTTTGGTGTAACTTGGAACCTTGCACAAGCACAAACAGCAAACATTATGTCAGGCCTAGAAGCTGTTAAGTACATCAATGATCCAATCATTGATCTATATAAGTGAACATCCACATCCTCAGCTTCTTCATCCTTGTTTAATGCCTTGTTAGTCTCTATTGGAGTGCTTGCTGCCTTTACAGTGGTAAAATCAAACTTCTTCAATATATCAGCCACATACTTGTCTTGGCTAATAAAGATTCCATCCTCCTTCTGTTGTACTTGCAATCCTAAGAAGAAAGTGAGCTCCCCCATAGAACTCATCTAGAATCTCTTGTGCATCATCTGCTCAAATTCAACACACAAAGACTTCTTTGTAGACCCAAAGATGATATCATCAACATACACCTATACTAACAGGATATCACCTCTGTCCTTCTTGATGAACAAAGTTTTATCTATAGTGCCTCTTCTGTATCCATTTTCCAATAAGTAGGTATCTGGTCTCATACACAGCTCTAGAAGCTTGATGTAGACAATATAAAGGCTTTTTTCTACCTTATAAACCTTATTCAGGGATTATGGATCTTCAAAACCAGGAGGTTGGCACACATATACCTCCTCTTCAATAGTACCATATAAAAAGGCACTCTTTACATCCATCTGGTACACAATAAGTCCCATAAATGATGCATAGGCAAAAAATAACCTGATTGCTTCAATCCTAGCAACAGGAGCAAAAACCTCATCATAATCAATTCCTTCTTCTTGGGTATAACCTTGTGCAACCAGTCTTGCTTTGTTTCTAACTATAATTCCTCTCTCATCTTTCTTGTTTCTATACACCCACTTAGTTCCAATAGCCCTCTTGCCTTTTGGAAGATCCACCAGAGTCCAAACCTTTTGAAGTTTAAATTGCAGAAGCTCCTCTTGCATTGCTTCTATCCAGCTCTGGATCTGCATGGCTTGTATCACCTTTTTGGGTTCTATTTGTAAGAGAAAACAGGCAAATAAGCAATTTTAATAATCTTTGTGATTTGTTCTCCTTTTCTTTTTGATGTAGCTCACCAAACAAGTTCTTCAAGATTTTGTTGGTTGTGATTTCTTCTTGTTTAGTAGAGCTAAATTGTAATATCGTAATTTTTTTCTCAATTGATGATGATCTTTGTTAATTTCATTTGTAGGACTAGATAATGGACAATTCATGGTTGTTAACCAAGTTGTTGAGGTCAGCTTCTTCACCCCACTTTTTCTATCATCATATACATCCTCAAATAGGCAGTTGCTTCCAATGATTGCATAATTGGATACATTAGTCTAGGGAATAAACAATATTTTATTTGAGCTACCAATATTAATATTTTCACTGGCCGTTATTTAATACTTGCCTTCTAGTAGTATTAACATCTTGTAATTGCTATCAATCCTTTTTGATCATAAAACATGATCAAACCTTGGTCCGAGCAGCACTAACAGATGGATTAACAGTAGAAACTCTGTTAGTGTTGTTAGCATCACCTTGTTTTTGTTGAACAAGCAAATTATCTAATTCAGCTCTAAAATCTTACACATGCTGGTCATCTTCTTTATTTGAAGCTTCTTCTTGCTTTTCTTGACCATTTCTTTCACTTAAATCATCATCACTTTTCCTTGTACACTCATCAGCGTCCTTTATTATCTATGCTCTGCGAACTTGAAGAGGAGTTGGAGACTTAGAAAGCATGCAGAGGGTAGTTTAGATAGTATGTTTCATGATCAGATGCTGTTCTCTGTCAAGCTTTCCTCACTGCATTAACAATATGGTCTCTTATACCTGCATCACCATTAGTTTGATTTACTGCAGTAACTGGCTTATAATTCATAGATTTTGTCAGTGAATCAATATGAAAGAGCCATTCTGGACCATTCCCTGCAACATTAGGTTTGTTTTCAAGAAAGTTTATATGCAGATTCTCCTCTACCTTCCTAGTTCTAGTGTTAAATACCCTAAAAGCCTTGTTATTTATAGAGTATCCAACCAAGAACCCTAATTAGCTTTCTCCATCAAATTTGCCTATGGGATCTAAGGTATTAAGAATAGTCACAGGACACCCAAAAGGTCTCATAAAGCTTATACTAGGTGGTTTGCCAAGTAATAGTTCATAAGGTGTCTTGTTGTGAGGCTTGGTTACTAGAACCCTATTCTAAACATAACAAGCAGTATTAACTGCTGCAGCCCAAAATATAGTAGGTAATAATTAATCTGCTAGCATAGTCCTAGCTGCCTCTATTAGTGCCCTATTCTTTCTTTCAGCAACTCCATTTTGTTGTGGTTTAGAGTTCTAGCAAAACTCTAACGCACTCTTAAATCCATTTCATCCTACAGAAACTAATTCATGTCATTATTCTTAAACTCAGTTCATCGTACACATCCTGATGATTTTTATCCTTATGATTTATTTGGTTTTCTATGCAGTTATCAAGTTTTAAGGATTCTTATAGGTTCATCCTTAGTGGTCAAAAAGAAACCCAAACTAACCTACTAAAGTCATTAGTGACAACAGGCAATATATCTTGTGATTGATACTCCTTACAAATGTTGGCCCAAATAAGTCCATATGCAACATTTGTAAGGGTTGGCTGATAGAGCTTACGAGCTTGGTCTTACAAGAGGCATTGTGTTGCTTTCTATTCTGACAAGCAACACAAGAATGGTCATTTTTAAAAAGCTTTGAAGGTAAGCCTCTAATAAGGTTTCCCCTCACAAGTTTGTTCATAGTTTTAAAGTTTATATGATCAAAGCTCTCCTATGCCCATACATTTGATCATTTATTATAGCCTTTGAAATAAACAAGTCAAAACCTCCTGAATAGGAACAACATTCTTTAGATCAAAATTTGTACTTGTTGTTATGTTTGGGAACTTTAAGGCAAGACCTTGACTTTCATCGAAAGTTGTTTAAAGTCAATGAGAGTAGAACAAGACATTCAGTTTAGTGAAAAGATAACACTGTTTTTTCTTCTCAAACATTTAGTGAGGACAGAGAAAAGTTAAACTTAAGTTTCTTTTCAAAGTATTACATCTTCAAAAGTCAAATTTCCCAGTCTTAATTTTACCCTTTTCTAGTAAATTTTACCTCATTTTAGACTTCATGCAAACTGCAACAAATCCACCATCAATGTCTTGATAATTTGTTAAGGTAGGACTTGTTCTAGTCATATGCCTAGACGTCCACTATCAATTAATCCCTTGATTCTATAAAGCTATTGTGGAGTTACCCTGCCATCAAAATAAGAGAATTAGTTTCTCTTAGGGACCCAAGCCATTACTGGACTTGAGTCTGCCTTATGGATCAACATAGTCAAATCTTTTAGGAATGTATGATCCACTGTCTTTGGAGATATGGTCTATTACATTTCCTGTTGGCTCTAATCCAGCATGCGATGGTCTTAACAGCATTTTCCCTTTTTCCCTCAGTAGTACTAACTACTACTTCTGGCCCATCAGTAGTTACATTATTAACCTTAGCAGTATAAACTTTTTTACTAAAATTATTGGTTTTAGCTGCTGATTTTTGGTTAAAAGGCCTTCTCAATGGTGAATGTGCTTTAAATTTGAATATTCTGATGGGGTGATTCAGCATTCACTTTTGTTTATGCTGCAGTAGTATTTACATGCCGGGCTAGTACTTATTGATGCTGATGCTCTTGGAGAGCTTTGCTTAGGCAGCATTAAACTGGCACTATCCAGACTTTGTTGCAATCTGTGTTTGGAACAAATTTCTTTTAGGATGTAAGTGATTCAATTGTTTTGGCGATCTCACCCTTTGAAGAGCATTGTTCCATATTCTGTCTAACTTCTTTGACCAGTACCCTTCCCATTTATTCAAACATAGATTCCAACATTTTTATTCTCTAAAAGTTTACAGTCCTGATTAAATGCTAATGGACTTCCACATACAAAATAGCTTCTTATTGAACTCAAAACCTCATCCTTTAGTTTATGAGTTCATTTATTCCATGCCAATTTCTTTTTATCAACCCTGGACTCTGGAATTTTCCTTGGTTTTCAGCTTGCCTATATGTGTGTTGTTTAATAACAGATTTCTTAGTATTTTTATATGATTTAATAAAATTAATTTTGAGCTTAACTAGGTTCTATTTGTTCAATGAGGTCTAATCCACAATCAATATTCATATCAGACTACCCACTCTTCAAGGAATAGGGAAGCCACTGATGCCTTAACATCTTTAGGTTGTTCCAAACTATCCTTACTCGACTTAGATGTAGTTGATTCAATTTAGGCACACTTAGAGATGTTTCACTCACATTTAGTCTTCTAGACAGAATATCTAATCAGCAAATAGGATATGTCAGGTCTTGAGGGCATGTAGTTCCCAGAGTATGGGAGGGGAAACCTGCATGATATCCTTACCTTCGTTAAACTTCATTTACTTGTTTATTTTCCTCTTTAATATCATTCAACTTACTATCAGATGCACTGCCAAACACTTCACTTTATTCAAATGACAATCATGTAATTCATTTTCATTCATTTGACTGTCAAAACTAACACCAGACTTGTTATTAACACTTATTTGACTGTTAATCAGTTTAGTTAGCTTCATAGATGATGTTTCAAACTTTTCTAATTTTAGTTTTAAATCATCTTTTTCTTTTAAATGCCTGATAACTGATTTTAAAGCTCTGTTATAGAATTATCTCTTTTTTTATCATCTTATTTCCAAAAATGCAAGGGTCTTCTCAAAAAAGCTTCATTTTTTTGAATGAACAACAACTCTAGCTTCTAATGATTCTAGCCTAAATTGATAACCTAAATTTCTAGAATTAGATTTTTTAAGAACTTCACGTTGTTGATCAAAAAACTGTTTTGAAAGAGTGATACTGATTCTAAACATTCTTTAGAGCAATTTTGTACCTCAGTATTTGAGCTTGATGAACTGGATGAACCTGAAGACAAATGGGCCATTAGAGCCAATGTCTGTGGTTCCTTCTTCACTTGATTGATCGCTTACTCTAAAATAGAAGAGAAGTCTTCTATCATGTTCTTAAAATCGTTGAACACAATTTTTCAAAAAGAACTTTCAATGTCAAAATTGTCTACAATATAATTTGTGGTCTTTTTCCATAAAAGTGGTATTTGTTAAAATTGTGTGTTCAACACTCCCTTCCTCGAATAATTTTCAAAGAATTGTTGTTCGTAGAATGTCATTTTATGTGAATCAATTTCTGAGGGGGAGCTTTTTAAAACAAAGCCTTTTAAATGTGTTGGGTACATCTCATAAATGTCAATTTTATGTATCCAAACACATTTTGTGAAATAAAAATGTGGAAACTTATAATGTCAATTAGTAATATACATTGTTCACTAAGGCATCTCACTCCGTCTTCAACAGTTTGTGGTGTCATATCAATTTTTCATTTCAATGTCAAGTTTTAATAAATATTGGTATCCCACATATACTGTTGAAGGGGAGCTATCGGAATCCAAATTCATGCAATATCGTGGTATAATTTTTCTCCCCATGGAATTTTTCATGTCAAATTTTAATCAATTGGTATTTCAAATACTAAGTGTTTTATTATTTAAAATAAGATTAGAAAATGTGATTAAAATATGATATAGACGAATGCGATCTTTAAGACTCTAAGTGCAACTCTTTCCTTCATGTGCTAAACAATTTCGAATCTTGGAGCACATGTGTAGGGGAGTATTTGAAAATAACAACGTTAGAAAATGGTTTTATGGTTCGATCTCATACCCAACAACCTATTAATTTCACGACGATTCTAAAGTCATAAGGTGGTTAGGTTAGGAATAAGTCCTACGATCCAACTAGAACCGGAGGGATCTACTGATTCGTTCAGAATTTATACACGTAATTATAAAATATATAATACGATGGAAAATTACCAAATTACCCTTGAGGACAAAGGTAAAAAGGAAAATCTTCACAAATATATATAATATAATACGTATATAAACCGGGAAGTATGATTCTCGGGTCGTTATCCCCCAACGACTTGTGAAATTGAAATCATGTTTGATGTTCAGACAATGATTTGAATTGGAAACAAAAGATTGATTTGATTATCTACTTTTTAAAAATTAAAATTAACAAATTCTAACAATTAAGCATAAAGACAAATAACGGGAAACCAAACTTCAACTAAAAAAGCAAAACGGGACCCCTAAACGGAGGTCAAAAACCCTAAATTGCTAAAAGTAAACCTAACTTAATTTTTTCTTTTTAAATAAACTCTATTTGACTAATAAGTAAGTTTAAAGAAAACTAGAACAAAAACGGAGTTAAAATGAGCGTTAAAACACGAAAAACGAGAACGGGAAAGAATCCCGTTCTTTAAAAAACAAAATTTTGCAATTTAGACTCTACGAAAGCAAAACTAATTTTCCTATGAACTTTATGATAAAAGAAAATTTTCTAAAAAAGATTTATATTTTTTTTGATTATTTTTCTATTTTTTATGATTTTTAAAGTTTTTAATGAAAATAAATGTTTAAAAATAATAAACGAACTATAAAAATTCTAGATAAATTACAGAAAATAGCTTATACTACTTGAAACCTAGGAAAAATAAACTTATAATCACAGCTTATCAAATAAGCCATGAAATAAGCTATAACAGCTTATTAGGCTTATTAAGTCTAAATGAGTATAAAGATTAAATAGTGCAAGAGTCTTATGAAAAAGACCCAAGGGCGCAGTGGTAGTGTGTGGAGTTATAAAGGGTTGAAGTGTTGAGGTCGGGGGTTTGAGCGTTGCTCAACCTCGATTTCCACTTCCCTTTAAAAAAAAAACTTAAAGAACAAAAGTTGTAGATTGAGCTTTTTTAAGCAACTTTAACAAAGACACTATAAGCTCAATATCAAAATTAAGCTCACAAACATCTTATGAAGCTAGCTGTTACATAAACATAGCTTTTGAGAGCTTAAAAGTTATTTTTTTACTTAATTGATTGCACACAGCTCATTTTAAGCTCATTTTCAAAACAAAAAGCTATTCTAGAAAGCTTAAGATATGTAGAAGCTACTTTTGTTAAGCTAATTTAACCAATAACACTAAAAGCTAACTGAATTAACTAATCTAAATGGCAAACTCAGTAGAAAGACTTTAAAGTTCAAAAACAAATTAAGCTAAAATGGACAATAAGCTATAATGGAAACTAAGCTTTTGAAAACTTAACCAACTACATATAAGCTATAAGTTTCAACCATAAAACTAAATCCTATAAGCTAAAAATTTAGATTTAAAAGCTATGTTTCTAACAGCTACTGTTTTTGTTTTGTTTTTTCAGGTCAATAAGCAACGAGGTGCGATGATACATTAGGAGTTCAATATTGAAGAGTCAACACTTAAGATTTGGGTCGTATACTCTTTGGGGACAATTTTTATAACACCGGAAATCTTATCTATATTGTTGAACAATTTAAAGCCATGAGCTTATGTAACAAACAAGTATTTTGTTAATCCAATGTATCTTTTTCAAACGACACGTTTAGTAGTCGTTCTCAGATCTTGTGCTATTGACCCAATAATGTAACGCCTTCGGATATTCAACATTCCGCTGCATACTCAAATTTGAGGGTGTTACAATTAATGGATTCAGGTTGCTCAGAATGTCGTCTCACATTGGCAAACACATCATTTTCATCATGGTTTTGTACCTGTTCCAGTGGCTGACCAGTAAAACTGGATTCTTCAGGTGAGACCTCCTGAATCTTTGCCATGTAGCTGTAATGTGCTTCCAATTCTTGTTCATCAATCTCTTCATCCGTGTCCTCTAGCCAATCAGCTTGCTCAGCTTGAAGTGGAACACCTTGTTCAGCTTGTTGAACATCACATCTTCTCCTTGGTGATACGCGTATTTCTTTAACCCGCTTGGCTTCCTGCCTTCCCTGCATAGTGTCCAATCCCTTGCAGTTAAAGCACTGTATCCCATTTTGTTTGCCTACCGACTGCCTACTTTTCCCTAGCCCCACAACTTTCAATGCGTCCTTTGATTCCAAAACTCCTTGACTGGATTGTCCGTTGTTATATAACTTGGTTTGGTATCTTCATGGTCTGTTCCTGGAAGTTTGAAGACGTTCGACATAGTTGTTGTTGTAGATTTGTACAGATTCTTAAGTACTTAGCAAGGAGTGCCGAAGTTTTCTTTTCATACCTTACCCTCGAGCTTGTTCGGATCACTGCTTCCTCAGAAACGGACTCAGCAAATTGAGGAGTAACTGGTTTCCGATCTCATGCCTCTGTTCTGGTAGACGCACATGGTCGCAGTGTGGAAGAATGCATGTATGATGGTGCATTCGCCTTTAGAGTTTTTGTGCCTGAAAGTAGTTATCTGAATATGGGTTGAGCACCGCAATAATCTAATGGATTTGCACTTCTGGCTAATCTCTCAGAACGATATCATTAACTTTGTTTTTGAAACCGCTTCAGAACGTCACACAGGCTTGTGATATGAGACTGATGTCTATTATCCCTGCCTCTGCATGACAACCGTCACAAATCTCGACCATAATATCTGGTTGAAGTTGTTGAAGAAATTGAACAATCACATTGCATTGGTGTAAACTTGCAAGTTTGTTCCTTGTCAACCATTCATCAGTTATAAAAACCAGGAGTAAATAAGACTCCATGGTTCTCTCCTCTCGAGAAGTAAATTTATTTTTTTCCCAAATTCCATAATAATTGGTCCTTGACATCTTGTACTCAACGATTCACCCTGTTTATGCCTTTCAATGGCTGTCCACATCTCCTTAGCTGTGTTGCTTGCATCAATAGTTGAATTAAATTCATACTCCAATACCAGTACAATCAGAAAATAGCTTCCTTTCAGCTGAAAGTAAAGTTTGTTCTCTGCTGTCATGTTTGTTAATGGTCTCAGCTTCTTCATGTGCACCAACAGGTATAATGTATTATGCTGCACACAGTCTGGCAATGAGTACGTTGTAGGCATATATGGTAACTTCAAAGATGCACTTCCTTAGATATTCAACATTCGATTTAGTTCAAGGTATCGTAAAAACTCGAATGCCCACTGAGAATATCTTCCTGGTCCCAGCATCGTTGGTCGATCTTTTGAACCAGCTTCCATATATTGTTGTGCATTTGGCTGTCGATGAGCTGTGTTAACTGGAGTAGACATGATGAATGAATAGTTTATGAAATAATAATGTGAAAGAATTTTGTTGATCTTAAGTGGATATGATTGTGATTGATAGTAGTGGTTGTAATGCAATTCACGTTCCCGGGATTTTACCTCTTCTATGATCAAAACCGAAAATGAATTGAACGGGATTTTACAAGATCACTAAATAACCGTGAATGATTTGAATAGTCGAAATCACGGCCAATGATTTAATTAGTCTTAAAAAACAGATAATTTTCTGGCTAGGGTTAAAGCTGTTGTTTAAATAGGCTCACCAAACTGAAACGGCCTAAAAATTAACAGATGGCCATGAGCTAGAACAAAAACAAGTCTAACACAAATTCCAAAAAACTAAAAAATATTAATAAATCATGGTAAACGAGCTTTTGGGCCTCGAAAAATCCTTAACCAGCTAAAGGGTGGATCCAGCGTGATCCGTCTTGTTTCGCTAAAAAGGTGTCGACCGAAAAAAAATTTACGCTATTACCAAAATTTGAATTTGATGTAAAAATAAGTTAAAAAGGCTATATAAAAAAATTACATATTACTCAACTTTTTCGGTAAAAAAGTGTCGCTAAAAAGAGTGTCGTCTGGATACTTTTTTTTTTTAAATCAAACCGCTGCTAGTGTAAGCAAACCGCCGTGTAATAGAATAATCAAACCGCTGCCTTCCTTTTGATAAGCAAACCGCCAAGGACTTAAGCAACTCGCTGTTTGGTAACTCGCCGTTTAGCAACTCGCTGTTTAGCAACTCGCCGTTTAGCAACTCGCTGTTTAGCAACTCGCCGTTTAGCAACTCGCCGCCTGCATTAAAATAAGCAAACCGCTGCTAAACCTATTGACAACTCGCCTTGTACCTGCTTAACTCGCCGCCTAAATGAGTAACTCGCCGTCTGATACTTTCCTTAAAAAGAGGATCTTGTCCCTTTTCTGTCAAACCGCCACGAAGAATGCAAGGGACGAATTTTGCAAATATTCACCCAATGAACTTTCTAGCCACGAATTGAGTTAGAAACATGTAATACTTTGTGAGTACATCAAGTTTAAGCACACCTTAACTCGTATTACCTTGTAAATCGTCCAATATTGAGCAACTCTCCACGAAGAACACTAAGCTTTAAAAGCTTATAATTCGAACTTTAAGCTTGTATTACACACGAAATTTGTAACAATCTAACCTTTTGATGTGTAGAACAAGTAGAGAGTAAGATTAACCAACAAATAAGCCAAAATCAAAAGTGAGCCGTGGGCTTTTTTTCTTCAAAATGGACCACGAATTTGAGCTTATTTAACCACATAAATCAGACACGAATCCACCCTTTGCTCTGATGCCAATTGTAGGATCCCGTAATCACTTCATAACATATATATCATACACGAATTTGATCTAGAAAAGAGAAAGGAGGTGAGTTGTTTTAGAGAGAGAAAGAAGAGAGAGAGAGAGATGAGAGAATTTTGGAAAAGGAAAAGATTTATTATTTTAACAACTTACTCTTTTCTAAATAGAAAAGAGTTTATATACCCCGTCGCGTTAAATGACGCGCGGGATATTTAACTAGGACCCGGGCTCGGGTTTTGCTTGGGATTAAACCCGAAACATATACAATATTAGATTAACTATCGAGCCCGATTCCCGATATTATACTATTACAACATTAACTAATTAAATGACCGAGACTCGTACACGTAATGAACGAACTTCCTGTTCGGCTCAATATTTTGAGGCTAACAATCTCCCCCGAAGTGAGTTCATTGATGACACTCCTTCATGAGATAAATGAGATTGCTTTTGTCGTTTAAGCTCATGTGGTCTTGGTCTTTTTCTTTGTTCTTTGTTGTAGGTTTGTTCCTTCATGCTTTGCGATCTAGACTTTGAGCCTTTGTCATTGTCTTTATCGTCTATGCCATCTTGCGATCTTGTGTCTTTGACCAACATTCTCATACTATTGCATTATCTTGAAAGCTTTAAATCAGAGTTAGCAATGCACAACCCTTCCCAGCCATTCGGGTTTCTCTCAACAGAAACTTGTCTCATTTGTCACGGAGATACACACATTATCTATTGGCATCTCATTCCGAGATCGTTGATATTGAATAGGTGGTAATCTGCTCAAGCCTCCAAGTACTAAAACCAAAATGCACTAATCGAGTCTAGAGCCAAGAGATCAATAAAAATCTCATTAGGACACATTCCATTTCAAACACTTGTTGAACACCATCAAGTTCACAAGCTGTTAACAAGAGTCCTACGCAATATCATTGTGATATTTGCCAGAACATCAGAGTGATACTTTTAGTATTCACAATGAAGATGGAAATCCTGCTTGAACCAGCATCAAACATGCTCTTGGTAGGTGACTTGCGAGATTCTATATGAATCAAACTTGTGACAACTGGATATCGATTTGGTCTAGTAAATGAATTGACGGTTGATGAATTTTGATAAAAAGATTAAAACTACCGATGTGTTACAAAAAACGCTTTTATAAGTAATATGTCGATTGATTTTCAATTCAATTTTCTCGATTATCACTAACGTAAACCTGCAGGTTAAAACGGTGGTGACGATATCCCAATCAACCAAAGTCGATTCATTACCACATGTATGCTCATTCTACAAAGACAATATATCAAGAAAGCTTAAGATTTAAAGACAAAGACTTCCGCTAGCTCTGATACCAATTGTAAGATCCCGTAATCACTTCATAACATATATATCATACACGAATTTGATCTAGAAAAGAGAAAGGAGGTGAGTTGTTTTAAGGCTAACAGTGTGATGTTTTAGAAACCCTTTTGATGAAATAAATTTGAAATCACTCGGCCCATCAAACAGTGACCCATTTTCTATTTAAAGAGTTGTAGTCATTGTTTGAGTGGACAAATTTATTATAAAAGCACAAACTGATTAATTTTCAACAACACTTTTACCACCGTGGTTAACACAAATAATTTTGAAGAATCAATTAAGAAAAATTATTTGGTTAAAAAATAAAGAAGACTTCTCTTCTTTATGAAGAAATAACGCACTGAAACGTACATTACTCTTTTAAACGAGCCAGAGTTATGTATAAAGTATTCATAACCAATGATGCATGGATATGAAGTAATCCATGCCCGGGAAAAATTAATTACCCGTTGACAAGAACAGCTGTCTTTTTGGAGACATGCTTTCCTCAGATTGAAAAGCGGGTTGCAGTCTGAAATAACTGTAAGCCATTAAGACATGTTTTAAAAGGTTTGAACTTCTGATCGAACTTTATTTAAAGATCCATGTCAATATTAAACGACATTTCTAGGTCCGTAAATATTATCGATTTTCAAAAGACATGTCTTGAAAGATGTTTTTGGTATTTTCTATTTCTTGATTTTTATGATTTTTGTAGGTTTTATATTTTTGTATTTTTCTTTTTGTTTTTAAATATGTACATAGGATACATGAAGACTTTCTTTTACTCATCCTTTTCTTCATGAAGACGTTTGAGAGTTTCCAGAGACATACTCTTCATTCCAAGCCGCGAGAGTAGAAATTCAAACCGCTCTCTTGGTAATGCTTTTGTGAATATGTCCCTAAGTTGATAATCCGTCGACATAAAGTAAAGTTCAACCACCCCATTCTCTACTTGCTCTCTTATGAAATGGTGACGTATGTCGATGTGCTTTGACCGAAAATGCTGGACATTGTTGCAGCAGAGAGCTATAGCACTTTTGTTATCACAATACAGAGGTATATTATTGAATGCAAAGCCGTAGTCCGTTAGCTGTGATCTCATCCAGAGGATTTGAGCACAACATCCAGACATGGCAATGTATTCAGCCTCTGTGGTTGAGATAGCAATTCTTTTATGCTTCTTTGATGACCAACTCACTAATTTGTCTCCAAGAAACTGAGCACTTCCTGACATACTTCTCCGGGTATCTTGACAACCTGCATGGTCAGCGTCTGCATAGGCCGTTAGTGCCATAGTGGTATCTTTCGAATACCAAATACCCCAGTTAATGGCTCCTCTGAGGTACCGAAAGACCCGCATAATTGCTTCAAGGTGATTTTTAGTAGGCGAAGCCTGATACCTAGCATACATGCACACATCAAATACAAGGTCTGGTCTGCTGGCAGTGAGGTACATTAGTAAGCCGACCATACTTCAAAACCGAGTCTGGTCAACTAGAATCCCTAAGGAGTCCTCATCCAGCTTTGATCGATCCACCATTGGTGTATCTACAGGGTCACAAGAATCCATTCCATATTTCTTTAAAATTTCGAGAGCATATTTTGATTAATTAATAAAGATGCCTACGGGACTTTGAGAAACTTGTAATCCTAAGAAAAATGACATTTGTCCCATCATTGACATCTGAAATTTTGAACTCATCTCTTTTGAAAATATGTCACAAGCGTTAGGATCAGTCAAGGCAAATATAATATCATCTACGTAAATTTGAACGAGAAGAATATGTTTGCCTGTTTTCCGAGTAAATAATGTTGGATCAACTACACCCTTGGAGAACTTGTTATCCAGAAGAAACCTTGATAATGTGTCATACCACGCCTGGGGAGCCTGCTTTAAGCCATAAAGAGCCTTCTTCAGACGATAGACGTGTGTAGGATGATCTGGATCAACGAAACCCTCTGGTTGACTGACACAAACTTCCTCTTTTAGCTCGCCATTTAGAAATGCAGTCTTGACATCAATTTGGTAGATGGTCATGTTCTTGCTGGCGGCATTAGCAATGAAGATTCTGATAGCCTCCATCCATGCAACCGGTGCAAATGATTCCTCAAAATCGATACCCTCCTCTTGGCGATATCCCTTGGCTACTAACATTGCCTTGTTTTTCAGAACATCACCATATTCATCAAGCTTGACTTTGTAAATCTACTTTAGAGTGATTATCATTACAGGGTCTGGTCTTGGTACTAACTCCCATACTTAAAGTCGATCAAACTCATGGATTTCATCTTGCATAGCTTCAAATCAACAAGCTTCACTTACAACAGTCTTGAAATTCTTGGGTTCGACTTTTGAAAGTACATAATGGTAAAAGCACTACAAGGCATCGGTAGCTAACTATTTTCTGGTGGATACCAGACGAGAAGAATTACCAATAACATTATCAATCGGGTGATCCTTTGTCCATTTTCTGAGATGATCATGTGGTTGAATAACGTGGTGTGATTCAGCTGACCTAACATCCCCTGATGGTCTTTTCAGAACTAGGTTCCGAAGCAAACACATTTACAAAGGGATCGTCTTCAGCTTGAGCAAAAGGGTTGTCTTCGAAAGTAGGTCCAGCTGCAACACCTTGATGTGAGATAGGAGGTTGTACTTCTGAGGATGATGGTGAATACCTTATTGATGGTGCATCTTGATCAATAGTAGTAGAAGAAGGTGTACCGGCTGAATTAATTGGAACTTGAACTGTAGGAGCAGGAGGTACCGATCTTTCAACACTAGGGGGTTCAAAGTATTCATCGAACATCTGTTGAAATAAAATCTCCTGATCTTTATTGGTTGGTGGTACATAAGGAGCTGCAGGGACCGGATTAGGTACGATCCCTGAACTGATTTGTCCAGGCATCAACAAAATAGGCCCGTGTCTTGTACTGATGTGCACAGGAGTCATCTGCTCAGTCAGCTCATTGAATTGCACGTGAATTATTTCCATGATTCATCGGTTCTTTTGTTGTAGATTCTATAACCCTTCCTATTGGGAGCATAACCAACGAAAATCCCAATATCTGTTGTTGCTTTCAATTTTCCATGATCTTTGTTGTCATTTGTAGGGTAACAAAGAGCACCAAAAACTCGTAGAAATTTAAGATCAGGTTTCTTATCATGTACAAGCTCATATGGGGTTTTATTATGCCGAGTATGAATTAGGGATATGTTTTGGGTGTAACACGCAGTAGCAACAGCTTTTGCGCATAGAAACATCGAAGCTTTAGAAAATATCAGCATTGACCAAGCCGCTTCCACAGGAGTACAATTCCGTCTTTTGACAACGTCGTTCTGCTGAGGAGTTCTCAGAACAGATTTTTGGTGAGAGATGCCAACACTTTCATAGAATTCAGTCAGAACTTGGTTAACAAATTCTGAGCCATTATCTGTTCAGATGTATCTGACAGTTTTACTAAGGCCAACTTGAATTTACTTTAGAAATTTAATAACAAACTCTAGAGTTTCATCTTTTGATCTCAAAAACTTAACCCATGTAAATCTTGAATAATCATCCATGATGACCAAAATGTATTTCATCCCATTAGTACTTTGCACTCTCACTGGTCCACACAAATCCATATGAAGGGTAAGTGAGACTTCCATAATGGTGTTTTCAGATTTGGGTTTGTGAGTATACTTCTTGCTTTTTCCTAGTTGACAAGCAGAGCAAAGATGGTCTTTCTCAGACTTCAACCTTGGTAAGCCTCTTACCAGATCTTTTCATGTAAGATCATTGATGGTAAAAAGTTCAAATGGTTTAACCGACGATGCCACAACCATGATTTGTTCTTAGAGGCTTTTGACGATAAGCAGATTCGAGAAGACATCATCATGTCTTTAACAGAGATAGTATACAGATTTGAGCCACGAGAACCTATAAGTAACTCCAAACCATCTACATCTCAAACATGCCATGAATGTTTTCTGAATGCAACTTCAAGATCTGAATCACAAAATTGACCTACAGAAAAGAGATTGTGTCCAAGTCCTTCCACATAATATACACTAGAGATCACACTGTCATCAATCATGTAATCTCCATAACCCATAATTGCATCAAAATGATCATTCCCAAATCTAACTGTCCCGATGAACTTTTTATGAAATTCTAGAGCCGTGAGCAATTCCCCGTCATATGTTTTGAGCAGCCTGAGTCCAAATACCAAAGGACGATCTGTACGACCTGTATTTGAAAACAGACGAAGATGGAGAGTTTGGTAATTCGAATCCCTAATTTCTGTTGGGGTCCTGTTGGTTAGCAAAAACAGTAGTATATTTTACAGGAACATCAATTGTCTGTGACGCAGGTGTAGTGGGAATGCCAGTGGAGATTGCCTTTTCCTGTTTGTTTCTACGTTTATATCTAGTTAATGGTGTCTGAGTAGTGTTGCTAAATCTCTCAGTGATTACAATTTCACTAGAACTAACGTGTTTAGGTTGCTTTAAAGGCACTACTTTGGATTTAGTAAACCTAGTTAAAGGGCACTGTTCTCCTAAAGTGAATCTCCTTCTAGTGGGCTTCCACTGATAGCCAACATTAGCAAATAGTTTCTCTGTTGCTTTCCAAACTTGCCTAACTTTGCTCAAAACATTTTTAACAGAGGGGGGGGGCACGTACAGATTTCAAATATTTTACAACACACTTATCATGATTAGCAGAAATTAAGCATTTGTTACATGTCTTGCACACATAATTAGAATTCAAATTAATTATAATACGCTTACAGCTAATACTAGAATCAACACGATTCTTTTGTTTCAAATTAGACTTATTGTTCCTAGGGTGATCTTCTACTTTCTTCTTGTTGTCACTTTTAGCTGGTAAGATCCTATTGTTCTTTGTATTGCTCCTAGGCTTTGACCCGCTAGCTTTAGTGGAACTGTTTACTCCTGTAAAAGGAATTACAGGGACATTAGTCTTATGTACTTTTTGTTGCTCAACATGTGTTTGTGTGTTATTATTTGAAGTTTCGTATGTTTCCTTAAAAGCAACTTGGTTGTTCCTATTTAAAGGGGTAGTAGCAACCTTTTTATCTCTTTTACTGAATTCTTTCGGACAAGTGCCAATCACATATTCTAACAGTTCCTGAGATCGTTTAGTGTAAAAGCAAGCATTTGCAAGTGCATTATCTAATGGTTTTTCAATCCTAGCTTCTTCTACTATCTCACGAAGTGTTTCTACACTTTCCTTAAGATGTTTGAGATAATCTAAATGAACTTCCCTATTGTTCCTATTGGGAGGGGGGATTGGTTCAACATCAATTGCATACATACCAGGGGCAAGCACTTTTGGTTTTACAATAGGCAGAGTGTCGCATTGTATTTTTCCTTTTAGCTGAGCCTTTAGTTTCTCATTTTCAGTTAACAGAGAAAATGTCTTTTCAGTAGTTTTAGCACGCGTTATCTTGATAGAATCATACAATTCCTTGTAATGCTGCTTAATTCTTCCATTCTCTGTCCTAAAACGCTTATTTTGTTCTTGAAGAGAAGTGACGTGTTCTTAAAACTTTATGTTCTGAGAATCTAAGGCCTTAAAGTCAAGAATACGATCTGCCTCGCTACGTTTCTCATTCATGTGAGAGATTTGCTCTTTCAATTTTCTAATTGTGTTGCTCTTTCCTTGAAGCTGCTCTTTCATTTTGTTGATTTCAAAAACTGGGTCAAATTCAGGAGTATCCTGAGATGTTTGTGATTTATTGTTTCTAAAACGTTCTTTAAGATTTTGATACTTCAATTGCAAATTTAGGTGATCTATCTCAAGGTTGGAAAAACGTTTTATCATTTCACTATGATCATCAATCTTGTTTTTTAATTTAGAAATCTCAGCTTCAAGGTCACGTGCTTGTTCTACAGTGTAAGCAACATGCAATTCAGAAAATCTAGATACAGTATTCACAGCATTCATTACACTATACAACAATTCATTCGACAAACAATTAACAATTAGATTCTCATTTTAAATGAGAAGGTTTTTCCTTTCAATGTCCACACATTGCTTGTCCACAGCATTTTGTTCAACCTCAGCTTCCATTTGTTCAAAAATTTCTTTCATTTCTTTAACTTCTTTAACGAGAGCCGTTTGGATTCCCTCAAAATGTTCTTTAAGCATTTTGAAAAATTAAATTACCTCAGTAAGGTAACATTCCTTTGTTTGTTCGAAACCCCTTTCCCCCTCTGTGAGACCACATGGTGTAATTCTCTTTTTACAAGTTTTATCAAATTCTGTAAAAAGTTGTGTGAGTGTATAAATATAAATTTTCACTTGACTTTTTGTTGGAAGAACTCTAGGGACAAGCTTTTCAAGTGTATTGGATGGATACACCGTCATTTTTTAAATGGGTTTCGGGGTCAAAATTGGAAATCTGGGGACCAAAATATTTGTTCTGGGGTCAAATGTCTCTGTGGTGTAAAAGTTTCAAGATAATTCTCTTTCAAGTAATCTGGTGGTGCAATCTTAACTTTCTTTTCAACACACAGAGGGCTTTTCACTTTCTCAAGCATTCTCTTCCTAGTTATCTCAGCTATTTCAAGAGTATCCTCTGAGTCATGCACAACAGCAAGGGCATGATTAGTCTTGACTATTTCATGACCATTATAGAGAGCAGATTGAACTTGTATTGCACGGGTGAGATATAAGGGATTTTTGTAGCCTATTGCTACCTTTTTCTTTTCATCATAAAAAGGTTTTGGTTTACATAACATGTGAACTGTTTGAAGAGACTGATCTTGTTTGAATAATTTATCTTCAACTTTTTCTTTTAAAGCTTTCATGTACAAAAAATCTTCAAGGTATTTATTTTCTTTTTGTTTAAAATCCTTTTCAAAGTTGCTACTTTATCTTTCATTAACTTGTTATTGTCAATGGTAGAATTAAGTTGCATTTTTTCAGAATGAAGTTCCTTTTTAAAGATTCTTCCTTAATGTTACGGTCAGTTATAATTATTCTCATTTGTTCATCAATCTTTTGTTCTATTTCAGTTAATTCAAACCTTGCCCTTTTTTCATAAATCTCGACTTGTTTCTTATATCTCGCAAGTTTAGCAGTTAATGATTCATTAACTACTTTGTTCTGCTCATTCCCAGAGACACATTGGGCAGCCTGTTCATGCGTATCATTGATTATCATCATTAAAGCATCATTTGGCATAGAAGATACATTACTTTGTACAACTTGCACTGCATTGTCCTTCACATACTATTCATACGGAATAATATTACTATCACTCGTATATTCAACATTTGAGTCAACAATGTAGTTTGGTTTTACATCATTTTGCATCTCGTGTACTTCATGATACTCACCAACACTATCTAGATAGTTATCATGATCTTGTACCTCAGATAGAATGTCTGAATCATATGATGGACCAGCTTCATCATAGATTGGATTGGCTGATGATAGATTTACCATGAACATGGTCTGTGCAGTAGGAGCCTCATCAACATCAGAGTCAAAAGCATCACATTGATCAGCTTGAAATACGTTGTCCTCGTTGAGTGCCAAAATTTGTACTGGTGCCTCATCCACATAATCATCAAACGTGTTAGTCTGTCCACCTGCAATAAACAATAATTGCTCTTCATTTAAAACCACTCTATTCTCCTGAGCTTGCATCAGCAGCATCTTGTCTTTAAAGTATTCTGAATTTTGTGGTCGCTTTGGGTGAGTGCATTGTCTTGCTATGTGCCCTATTCCATTGCAGTTATAATGCTTAATCGGCTTTGCTTGACCAGGATTAGCATTGCCAACTCTGTTTTGAAATCCCTCATTTCCAGCAGCAACCGCTCCCCTTGCATTGTTCCCCTGACCTCTGTTCTGTCTACCCTGAACATTCTGAACAACAACCCTTCCGTTTTGAACTGTAGCTTGGTTCCTTGTGTTAGATGAAGTTCTGAGTTGATTGTTAGTTTGAGGAAGGTGTTGTTAGGTTCACCTAAATGGACCCAAACAAAGAAGCTTCGATCACTCGAAGTTACAAGACAAAAGTCTAGCTCGAAAGACTATGTTATTTAATGTTTATTATGTATAAGGGCCAAGATGTAAAAAGCTCAAATAGAAAGCCCTCAAAGGCAAATCCTTATTAGTATAAATACTCCTAGTTTAGTCAAAATTAGGTTAGCTTCTCCATAATTATTTTCCATCTTAAGGGTTTGTAGCCTCTCTTTGTTTCTTTTAATCAAAAGTTCTTAATGTTTAATCTTTGGTGTCATTGATCGTGTGCTTAATCCATGGAATGATCTAGGGATCCTACAACTTGTGTAATGATATATATAGTAATGATAGAAAAAAAACTAAGGCTACACCAAATGAGTGAACAAAATAACACAAAAGAAAACATTGATTATTATACTGTGAAAAAAAATCGATACAAACAAATGGCGGATTACAAAACTTAAACAAATTAAACATCATTATAGTAAAATAAAGAAGGCATATAACCAGAGACCATTAGCATACTAGTAACTAAACAAAGCAAATGAAAAACAAAAAAACTTATAAAACAATCAACAAACCACTTACCTCTAACCATTTTGATTAATCGTTGGCAATTAGGGTTCTTAAAAATTAGGCGGTTTTTTGGTGCAAACATAATTTTAAAAAGCACGCCTTAAGGCTCTAAGGCTCAAGCTCTAGGGATTGTTTCAGATCGAGGCTCCGCACATGCACAAGACTCACAAAAAGTAGAGCTTTGAGTCTAGGCGCGCCTAGGAAAGGTGACAGATTTTGAAACTTTTTTATTGAATTTAACATTCGTCGCCCTCATATGTTAATAATAGATTACTTAGAAACTAAATAAATCAATCAACTTAAGTGTTTGGTCATTCAATTCAAGTGTCTGCACATACAGACTCCTCCCTCTATTTTACGCATGAGATAACGTAATCTCGTCATGCCATGAATATGATACATTGTTTGATATTTTTTGTTTAACTATTCAATTTTTTTAGATACATAAATTATTTTAGTGTTATTTAAGTCACCATTAATCTATAAATTTTCGCCTTAACTATTATAATTTACTTCAATTTACTGTGACTCATATTCATGAAGCTCGCGCCTTTATCTGCGCCTCGCCTCAAGGCTCTATAAGCCCTTTGCGCTTTAGTGCGCCTTGAACCTTTCAAAACATTGGGTATAAATGACTTTTTGTTTATCTGTGTGCTTTGTAATTTGGTGATATAGGAAAAAAAAGTTGTGTTTAAAATGTTGCAAATATGGTCCCTGAGGTTTTCTTATGGTAGTGGTTGGACAAAAATACTCCAGACGTTAACGCCCAACTAGATGGGAAATCGGTCAAAGAACCGGTCAACATAATTGGGACAACCACAGTGTAATTTTTAACATTTTAGGACAAAACATGCATTTTGGGCATAACCACAAGGACCAAACATGTAATTAACTCTAGTTGTTAACATGACCAACTCTTTACTCTTCAATTTCTAAAGTGTTTATTATAGCTAATTAGTTAATGATCTAATGATCTATCATTTCTTAAAACATTAATATATCTTAGATTCAAATTTACTAGGTGTTCGATGTGTTGTACATTAGTTCTCTTGTGCTCACGACATTTTTCATCATAAGTTTTGAGTATCGGAACATGTACGATAATAATGTGTTGTTTTATTTTTGCTAAATGGACATACTATTAGAACAATGAGTTATGATATGTAGCTCATTTTATGTGCGTTTGTTTCTTGCTTAATCCAAAAATCAAACATACCACACATATCTGGCTTCCATAGTTACTCATCTTTGCAATTTATGCAAACGTTTGAGTCCTCTACTCATCTGCTTCATTTGGAACAAAAGAAATAAACATCTTGTGGGGCTTTATAGATTGATTGGTGTTGTAATTCGGTTGTGTTTAATGCTGTTTCCAACATTAGATTCTTCCTTGCAAGTGTCTTTACATTGACTAAACGTAGTGTTGACCGCAGAGGACACCACCACGTCAGCGCCAACTCAGCTTTCTCTCTCCTAGACCACACAGCGACCAAACACCCGTAGTGGTGACCGCACAGGCGACCGAACAAATTTAAAAAAAAAATAAAAATTACATTAATAATTAAACATTACAAACTAAAATACGGAAATAAAAATACACGGAAGAAAAGACGGAAAAAAAATTACGAAAGATAAAAAATTACAGTAAATTAGTTTGCATTTGTTCGATGCCAAATGTGTTCCACTAGATCGGCTTTAAGATTAAGATGAGTTTCTTCGTCGTGTATTTCTCTGATAACTCGTAGCCTATCTTGTGCCGATCTTACGGGATCATCTTCACGATGTTGTTCCTCCGGATAAAAGTCGGGAGAGATTGCCTTTCCTTTTTCTTTGCGAATCATATTATGTAATATGATGCAAGTGTACATCAAATGCGTAATCCTTTTAAGACTCCTAGACCGTGCAGGAGTTCTTACGATAGCCCATTTTTTCTTTAGCACGCCAAACGCTCGTTCCACATCTTTTCTTGCTGCTTCATGCGCTTGCTTATATCTTATTCGCTTCACATCATTTGACCCTGGCTGCGAAATAGACTTCATAAGCACATCCCATTCTGGATATATCCCGT
>BQNB010022909.1:0-28990 GCA_026074375.1 Tanacetum coccineum | reverse complement strand
TAGGGTTTAGGGTTTAGGGTTTAGGGTTTAGGGTTTAGGGTTTAGGGTTTAGGGTTTATGGTTTAGGGTTTAGGGTTTAGGGTTTAAGGTTTGGGGTTTGGGGTTTAGGGTTTTCCTTGGGTTAGTATTAAGAAAATTTATCAAATTTTTATATTTATAAAATTTAATCCACTGATGAACAGTAGGTTTTACTATTCACATCAGTTTATAAAAATGTTTTTATAGATTATATATATATATAACTTGTAAATTCCGTATCTTGTTCGTTATAATTCCGTTTTTCGAGTTCCTTACATGCTCACGATCCTTATAAAGAGTACTATTTTTATAAAATATAAAACATATGATTTATATTTCGAATTTCAAAAGTATATATAATGACATAATTAGGGTTTCTAATTAACAAGTAATTACAATCATTTTAAATAGAAACTTTGCACTATTAATTTACCAAGTATTGTACCGTATATATCACATGTATTTAGTCCACTAATTGTCCATGTCCTTTGTTCATATGAAAACATCATATACTTTATATAACTTTAAAATAAAACTAGGTGGTGATTAACTAATGCAATAAATATGAAAACAATAGGAAATGAATAAACGAGTAATGAAAACTTTAAATAGACCTTATAGGAATCAAGTAGGATGATGAACACGAGATGTAAACCACAATCAAGCCTTTAAAACCAAAACCCTAATCAAGAAAACCCTAAATATGTTTTCTTGATTAATCCTTGTTAAACCCGAATCCAAGCTTCCCAACACCTTGAGTAGTCTTAGGTAGTCTTAGGATGAACACTTGAATGCTTGGAATACCTTGGATGCAAAAGAAAAATGAAACCCTAATTGGTGAAGGTGTGCCGTGGGTTTTGAGGGTAAAAAGGGAGAGTATTTGCTTTGATTTTTGCTTGTAGAAGTGTAAGAATATAATGTGCACTAGTTACTTGCTTTTATAGTAACTTGTAAACCATGAAACAACCTTAAATCTAAACCATGGGAGTGCATGGTTTGGAGTACAAGATGTAAGAGACCTCTCCTCCTCCCTAGGAGGAGGGTGCGGCAAAAGAGGGCACCAAGGACTAGAGATTGGACAATCTTTAGGAAGGTGAGCTTAGGGTACAAAATGTGTAAGGATTACAAGTACTAGGAAAGGTTTAATAGGTTTTAATTCATTTATTTCTTGTGTGCTAGCTCATATCCGGTTCTAGGGAGTTATATGTGAGGAAAATAAATAAATTTTGAGTATTGGGTATAAACGTGGGTATTTGTTTGAGTGTAGATAGGTAAAGGTGCTTTCGGGTACGACCGAAAGTAATTTATTGCGAAACGTAAGCGTTTTACGAAACCAACAAAAATAAATTGATAAAAGTTATAAATTATACTCCTAATAATCATATAACACTTGCTTGATGTCAACTTTAATTTGTTTGATGTCCGTTTACATTGTGCGTTGATTTTTAGTTTACGCGATTTAACTATAAGATAATAATTAAAAGCGAACGCGTAAAACTCTAAATAATAGAATTTTTAGTTTACGCGATTTAACTATAAGATAAATAATGGAATTTATTAAAGTTGTAAATAACTTGAAAATGAGAAATGTTACAATATAAAACTGTTTTAAGGGATTGAGTGTTGATTAACCATCACACAGCAAATGGTAATCAATTCACCATGTCTAACAAACATAAGAATTGACTAGTCCAAATCAAACAGTTTTGGTAAAGACATCTCAAATCTGTTGATGGTTGCCAATTTACCAAAAATTGTATGGTGATCAATACACCATGGTATTACACTGAAATATTGACTACTCCAAAGCAAACGGCTTTTGGTAAAGAGAAGTCAAATCCGTTTATAGCTTTAATAGTTTGCTCAAAACTATATGGTTCTCAACTCACCAATGTTTTATTACTGAGAGTTGGCTAGTCCTGAGCAAACGGCTACAGGTAAAGACTTATCAAATCCGTTCATGGTTATAATGACTTACTAAAGTTATACAGTATTCACCACACTTGATTCTGGTTCTGAGTCTGTTGAAGTGGTTTTCAGTTTCCTCCATGGGGATTAATTACCTTTTTTCTAGGTACCAAAGAACTGACTAGCCCAAGAGTGAATGGCTACTTGGTAAAGGCTCATAAAAACCATTTACGTTGCTGAAAAGACCTGCAGCTGATTGAA
Organism: Tanacetum coccineum; assembly: GCA_026074375.1. Classification (NCBI taxonomy): domain Eukaryota; kingdom Viridiplantae; phylum Streptophyta; class Magnoliopsida; order Asterales; family Asteraceae; genus Tanacetum; species Tanacetum coccineum. The sequence continues at coordinate 26,803 of BQNB010022909.1, read as the reverse complement.
GAACAATCTGTTTGATGCAAAGACAAAGACTTTTTGAAGAAGTGTTTATGTTCAAGACAAGAGGTTTCATTTCAAGATACTCAAACAGATTGTATACAAGATACTGCTTAGAGGATTATATTGAAGACTTGTATTGATGCTGAAGAAAGATGTCCAACCATCAAGAAACTTGAAGTCAAGCAAGTAGAATTCAAGTTAGGGGAGGATTGTTGGGAAATACGAGTTAGAAGGTCAAAGTACTGATAAGTCAGAAGGTCAAAGTACTGCTAAATAGAAGATCGAAGTACTGCCTGTTTAGTATGAGAAAGTCAAAGTACTGCCGATAATAAAGGAACTTCAAAGGATTATCAGTTAAATAGTTATTATCATGTAACAGTTAATTTAGTGATTAGTATTAATTAGTATTTGTGTCATACAAGGACTGTACACCTACTAGAGTTATCCTTATGTTTATAAAAGGATCTCTAGGAAGGCATTAGAATGACACACAGAGAAAAACAACAAAAAGCATTAGTTAGAAGTATTAGAGATAAGTATTGTATTAGGGATCTGCAACCTTAGGCAGATTCAAGGTGTGATAATACAAATCGTTTGTGAAATCATTGTGTGTTCTTCTTGATACTATTAACTAGTTTCCGCATAGTTGATAGTATTATATCAGTGTTTCATTGTTATTGACTTGGATTTATTCAAGGAAGTAACATCCTTTACAAGCTAAAGGTTTATTATACTAAGGTATATTGATCCTACGAATATGCTAAGTAGTTAGTACTGCTAGTCTATAGTTACTACTTCTAGTGTAACTTAGTACTGCTAGTGTAACTTATTATTGCTAGTTACTACTGCTAGTATATGTTAGTACTGCTAGAGTAAAGTTAGTACTGCTGGAGAAGATTAAAGAAAATATTCTAAGTAGTTACTACTGCTTATACACAGTTAATGCTGCTGGTGTATAAGTTACTACTGTCAGTGTTCAGAGTTAATGCTGCTATTACAAAGTTACAACTGCTAAAAAGATTAAGACTGCTAGAATATTTTTTACTATCAGAGAATGGATAAAGACTGCTTAGAGAAAAGATAAAGATTGATTGAAGATCAAGATTACTTAGTTGATAAGGATTGTTATTTATAAAATAGATCTTTGAGAATATTCTAAGTTATAGGAATATATTGTAAATCGGACTAGGCCTCCTTAGTGTATTAAAAGGAGGTCCTTGGGATGGTTTGGTTCTTTTGTTTGGATCTCGTTTTACCTCAGGTTTTGTAATCCTAATACTAGTTAGAGTATTCATATTAATATATTGAAGCTTTGTTTGTTAATCTATATGTTCATTATAATTACTGTTCTATTGCATATTCTTCTTATTGATCAAAGATTAGATTCCGCATAATCTTTGATATATTTTACAAAGTTTCTATCATAGTTGTGTAGGATTTATCTTGCATAACTAAACCTTACACAAGCTAAGGAATTCAAGATCTAATCAAGTGAGATCAACAAGTGGTATTAGAGCTTGTTGCTTTGAGAAACTTTGCTAAGAAGACGTGGATCAAAACTCAGCACATATGGTGGCTGCATCAAAAGTGCATATGCTCAAACCAGGTGAGTATGAGCTTTGGAGGATGAGGATGGAACAGTACATCTAGATGATTGATTATTCTCTACGGAAAGTCATAGAGAATGGTAATGCACCCCCAATAACAAAAGTTATTGAAGGTGTTGAGACTACAATTGCTCCTGCAATTGCTGATGAAAAGGCACAAAGGAGGTTAGAGTTGAAGGCAAGAAGCACTTTATTGATGGGCATTATAACAACTCAAGAATTTTCATCAACCTATTTTACTATTATCACAATTATACGGGGAAATTTTTCGCTTTATTACATTACTTGTATTGTCAATGTCTCAGTATGTCATAACTAAAGTAGATGAGCTTACGCAACCTATCTATGGCAATCCTGTCTTCATATATGTCAAGCAAACATCACAATATGTCAAGTCAATAATATTTATCCTTTTTACAATAAGTACATTATTACCTATAATGTCCCATTCGCAATTGTTTATCAAAACGGGCTCTTAAACCATGTATCATATACATCAAACCCTAATCTCATGGAAGGGTTAACCCATATAAAGTGAATGCACAAAGCTACTAAAGTATGTAATAAGTAATTTGAATTCTCATTTTGGAAGAATATAATATCTCTTAAGTCAAAGTTACCAAGTCTCTAAAGCTCAATGTACAAGTCAGTAATGCTATGATCTCTAAAATAGCGTTTTCCGTTTTATTCTAATTTCTTCACCACCACTTAAGCAAGACACTACACTCATTCTACAATATATAAACCCTAAATATTCTATTCATAAACTTTCATACATCTTTATGCACTCAAAACCCTAATTCAAAACCCTAAACCCTAAAACCGAGCTAGTTTCTAAACCATGACCTGTTTCTTGGCTTTTATCCATTGTAAACCCAAAACAACACTCAATTAAGTGGTAATAACTTATTTTACAATCTTATCAATCCTATTCAATCATTATCTCATCATTACTTCATCATTTTACCTCACTTGTACATAAAACATATCCTAGAAACCCTAAATGTACCTAATTGGTTCATTTAACCCGTTTACTTGTTTTAAACCATTCTAATCCCAAATAACCAACCAAGGGCCATTGTAAACTCATAAAATAAGTTTACAATTCATCATCTATCATTTACCTGGCAATGTGCAAGAAATCAAAGCTTAGAAAACCTTAACGAATCCAGAAAACCCTAATTATGCCCTAATTGTGATTTTGACCCGTTTTCTCAATTTCAACCCATTTTAACTTAGACCAACGACCAAACTTCATTAATAATACTTTATATAAGCTCTAGGATTTGTATTCCATCATTCTTAATCAAAAGTATGCAAAATATAAGCCAAGAAAGTCAAGAAAACCCTAAATGAGCCCTAGTTGAACCCGTACTCCCATTTCTTCATTTTAAACCCGTTTTAACCCAAACCAATTGCTAATCTTTGCTAATTACTTTAATCCTAGACCTTAACAACCTATTTCATCATTCCTTAATCATTTATAATACAATGTACCTTGTTAAAACCTTTGAAGAACCCGTTGAACCCAAAATAGACCCGATTTACTTCTATGACCATTTTGACCCCTCTAAATTGCTACCAAGTCCAAATAACCAATGTGAACCTCTTCTAGAATCATAGTAGCAGCTTATGCACCTACTTGGACCAAAGCCTTGGTCAATTTGAGACGGCAATGACTTGCTTTTGTCCTACTTCAGCCGGGCCATACCCATCCGAAACTACCCACCAAGCTACTTCCTAGCTTATACACACATCTACTAGCTTTTCCACATCCTACCTAGCTTGTACACCATGTCCCAATCTCAGATTTCAAGCATACCTTCAAGCCTTAAGGGTCCTTTATCCTATTATTAGGAGCAATACACTTCATTTTTCTTATTCCCCCACTACCTCCTCTATAACCCTCATAGTAGCAACTCCTTGCTCAATATGATTTTAATAGATTCTTAAGGAAGTCTCAAGTACATAAGGAAGCAAAAGAAAAAACCAAGAACGACGCGGGGAGTCGTTACTCTAGCGTACGAAAAGCCGAATGTCCCGATTGCTGACAGTTTCAACATTTTTGATCCTTGAAGCTTCAAACCAGTTTTGAATGTTTCTAACTTCTGCTCCTACACCCTTATAATTGTTTCATAGGATCCTAAATATACTCTTGTTAAAGTTTCATTACTCAATTACATGCTCATTTTCCATTTTGATCCAAAACGTACACCGAAAACCCTATATCGCGTTTTTTTAAAACTAAATGAATATAATGATTAAATATTGTTATAATCTATCCTAGATGCTTAACTAATATTAATATAACCACTTTATTGATTAATGAAGGAATTTGAACTTAAACCCGCTGCGTTTACGTTTTGAAAACCCTAATTTGACCGTTATTACTTTCCTAGCTTAACGAATGTTAAATTAATCGTGAGTTATGTTAAATTAAAACTTCTATTTTAGTTTATTATAACTTTATAAATGGTCTAATGAATGTTAAATATAAGCTTGCATGCAATTTGGACATGTTTTGTAATTATAATCATGCATGGGGGTCTATCGTAACTTTCGGAAACTTATAACTAAAGGGGCTGAATATGTCATTTTATCAAAGTTATAACTATAGGGGTCTATTATGTCACTTTTCAAACTCCAAGGTTTACTTGGTATATCAATAAAAGTTGAAGGACCAAAGTCGTAAAAATGCAAACCCCAGGGGTCTACTTGCAATTTTCCAAACCCTAGGGTCTAAAATGTAACATTTTGAAAAAGTATAAAATCATGTTTAAAACCTTACCAGGCATAACTTTAATTAACGCTTCTCGTGCTTAACATTTCCAGATATTGAATAAAACGCTTAAAACCAATCATCCGGAAGCTATATTGTACCACAATACTAGGGAGCTTCATATTAAGGAGTTTCATCTTGGTATTACGTTCTGACTGAGTTGTTGGGTTTACGATTTAAAGTGCCCTAGCTCCTCAAACGTTTACTGAATGACTTCTGAATTATGATGGCCCGAACAGTGATACAATAATTCCAAACTCTTCAATCAAACTCATAACTCTTAAACCAAAGTTCTAAAGTACAATCTTCCTAAGACTTGACATATTCTACTCAGGTTGTGTGACGTGGCTATTTACTATCATTTTACTATATCAACCTTCCCTGGTTAAGATTGTGATAAGGTCGTCAGCTTTCATTTTAGAATATTTATTACATCTACCTACCAGGTGAAGTTCATAACCTCGCCTTTACTTATTTTACATGTTTTATAAACCCGCGAGGGGGATACATGCTTGTTACAAACTCTTTTACATACTCGTTTATCTTATAACAATGTGATTACTTTTCAAAGACTTAATGAGTTCATAACCTCACATTTCAATACTTTATAAACCTGTAATACCTGCTATAAACCATGAATGCAAGTGTTTTTCCAACTGTATGCTATCCAGATATATTATTGCCTAAGTAGCTTCCAGTGCCATTATTTCCATATCATGAATCATTAATTACTTGCATTGCGAGTGAACGCGAATATTGTAAATAGATCTATTGGGGGTGACGGCTCCCGTTTGTATACCCATGCTTGGGGTAGCCAAACGCACAGCTTAGGTACAATAATAATGTTACCCTGATTTTCCATGATAATTGTATTCGTTGCAATTATTACCATTATAGTGACTTGCATTCAACCATATGATAATATTCAACTGTTTTCCCATGATAATACTGTTCTCCATGATATTAAATGTTCTCCATGATAATTATCCCAGTAATGCCAATATTTCCATTATAACTTGTATTCAACTATTACATTTCAAACCTATGAATTTCACTCAACCTTTGTGTTGACCCTTTTAGCATGTTTATCTCAGGTAATTAAGCAAGTTGCGGCACGGAGTGGCATGGACTCGAAGATGGCTGAACTGTTATCATTCAAACTTGATATTTTAGATTTTGGGACCTGCATTTTGTAAAAACTCTGATTATAATGAATGATAACTAAATTTTTCCAACAACGTCTCTTTTAAAGTTGTTTTCTATGATTATGATTGTTGTATCCATGAAGTAATACCCCAGATTAGCTTCCGCTGCTATATTGTAAAAATGGGGGTGTTACAGATTGGTATCAGCGCCATGGTTATAGAGAACAAGGTCAAAACCTTAACTATAACCACATTTCTTTTTCAGCCATCAAAGTCCTCCGTGCCACTACATTCCGGAACAAGTATGTAAATATACATATCTATTATACTATTACATAAATAACTTATGTTATTTACAAACTAGGTTGTTATCAGAACGATGTCTTCTCCCAACCGCTCTACTTCCGATATTGAGGATGCTTTTTCCTCTATGAATATTCTTAACTATACTTCGGTTTCATCGGATTATTTCCCAGCTTCATCAGGAAGCAGTTCTTTTAACTCTTCGGAAAACTCTACAGATAATATGATCCCACCAGTATTCTCATCTTTCTATAATAATCCTTGTTTGAAGGACGTACAAGCATTTTATGCTAAGGAATTACCTATTACATCACCAGATCCTATTACTTCACTAGCTATTTTGACTCCGTCTCTGATATTACCACCATCACTACTATTTGATCCTCGATATTTCTTTATTCCTGAAGAACTATTACCACCTAAGAAGCGAATCTGTTCCTCATCTTCTTCCTCAACTACGTTATCTAATTCATCTTGGAATCAAACCTGTGATTTGGTATCACCATCTTCCTCAGTTTATACTCCTACCCCACCTCAGATATTTGAAATAGGAAAATGTCCAATTAAGATGTATCTGAAACATCATGAGGGACAAATCGAAGATATTTTGAATTACTTAGATGAACTCTATCTTCACCACATCGAGAAAATAGAGGAAGGACGTATTGATAGAATGATCATACGAAGGAATAGTAACGAACTGAAGACTGAACTCAAGAAAATCCGTACTCAGATTATCAAACTTCAAAGAAGCAGTTAGGGCAAAAGGATAAGATTTCCTTTGCTTACTACATAATTTCCGATCTTGAACAAATCATTGAGAAAATCCAAGCTCATCACCAAACGAATCAGGAAGATCTTTAGGATGTCATCTACTAGCTCAAAATCAACAAACTCTTAAACCAGTTCTAGCTTTCTCCTAGTCATGGGATGTGTGGTATAAATAAAAATGCTTGTCAAATCTTGACTATGTACAGTAAAAAGGCAAGTTATTTATAAAGGCAATCCTATTTCGTATCTTATTGTTTCTAACTTATCTCTCTTTCATCATCATCTCCATCATTTAATCATTATTTTCGTCTTCATCACTATAAATTATACCATAAGTGCTTAAAATTCATTACTCCTTAAGCATTTTAAGCATCACATTCTCTTTTATTACTTAGGATATCATTCTTACTAAGTATTATCTTCTGTTGATAGAATGCCTCCCAAGAGAATATCAACATCCGCAGCACCAGCCATGACTCAGGATGCCATCCGGCAACTAGTTGCTGACAGTGTTGCTATTTCTTTAAAAGCACAAGCTGCTAACTTAGTAAATACTGACAATACTAACAAAAACACCGGGACAAGCGGAACTCCAGTAGCAAGAAAAGGAATCAACAATCACAAAAGAAAGTTTGAAGATATAGGAAACACCACCAACAACAACAACTATCCCAAACACAACAACAATAACCACTCCAACAATCGCAATAACAACAACTACCAAGACAACAACAAAAACAACCATAACAATGATTACCACCATCAGCAGAATAGAAGACAAGAAATGGTTAGGACTTATCCTGCCAAAAAATACCATGGAAACCTCCCTTTGTGTACTAGATGCACCCTACATCACACAGGAGTTTGCACTGTCAAGTGTCGAATTTTCAACAAGGTGGGTCATTTGAACAGGAACTGCAGAAGCAAAGGACCAGCCACGGGAAGCATCCTGCTATCAATGTCTGTAACTTGTCATGCCTGTGGAGAGAAAGGGCATTACAAAAGTCAGTGCTCAAAAATAGACAACAGTACTTTTCATGTTTCTAAGAAAAACTTATGTGACGAATCCCTCATCATTCCAAAGAAAGAAATTTGTCTTGATGACAAACTTAACTATGTGGAAGAATAAGTGGAGATTATGGATCGAGAAGTCAAGGAACTAAGACGAAGATGCATCCCTATAGTCAAAGTAAGATGGAACTCTGAATTTACATGGGAACGAGAAGATCAAATTCATGCTAAATATCCACATCTATTTACCAACGTCATTGTATCTCTTAACTAAATCTCTAGACATGTTGCATAAATGTCAACTCCTTTAAAGTTTCATATGTAAAGTTATCCATGAAATAATAAAGTGATGATTTCATTACATCTTGTTATCTGGTGGTTCAATACTAATACATCTCGTTGCCCCAATGACACATACTATTATTCTACAAAACTGTCTCAACCCTCCCCATATCTACATCTCAACACTATATAATAATAATACCTCCAAACACCACACCACAAAACCACACCCAAAACCCCCCCAACAACCAAAACCCCCCCCCCCCCCCCCCCCCCCCCCCCCCCCCCCCCCCCCCACCACATACCCAAACAAACCCATCCCACTCTCTCTCCCCCGCGCGCTCGCACGCCCTAAGCACATGCTGTGCTAACGATAAGACTGGTGAGTGAATCTTTAACATTCTTGATAAGATTCTTAATACAAGCCGAATATCCCTCTCCGACCAGTCGCTATTTGCGCAGATACAATGAGATGATGTGGTAGAGAGAAGAGAATGCGTGAAGTGATATCTAGACGCAGATAACATGTCCATGTGGTGATTAGAGTGCAGTGTTGTGATTGATACCAGGTGTACGAGTAGATGAGTGAAGAATGCTATACTCTATGTAGAGGAAATGTAGTGAAGAACAGACTCATATAACAAGTAATATAGTTGGATAGACGTGACTGTTGATGTGTCTGTGTGAATATGTTCGTCAATTTTACAATAACGCGGACATAAACGTGATGAGATGACTAATAGATGTCGAGTATCTGAGTAATAGAGAGGTAAATAAGGAGTCAAACTAAAACAGAGAACCGATAAGCAGCATTATCGTTTGTTATACGTTAACTCGCTTCTCAGTAGATCACATTGTCGCTCAATATATTTCGACTCTATAAATATCTCAAATCATTAATACACACCCGTCCACGCTCCGTAGATCCAAACGTACGCTCAGACAAGAATACTACTAGACTGTACTAGAAGCCGCATAACGTATCCTCCATAAACCAATCGCAAAATTCTGTCCCCTAAACCTCGTCACCGCCCCTGATGAACCCACTCACGCCCATCAACGAATCACTATACTGTCCCTTGACCGAAGACTCTATCCTCATAATTGACTCAGATTGCCATCATAAAGTTAGCCTGCTTCCTAACAATTGATCCACAGTTCCCGCAGACCACCTCCTCCCTAACGTACTAGATGCCGTCCTCCGCGCGCAGCATTCGGTATCATATCTAATAGAAATATCAGGATACTCTGCTTCTCCTCAACACCGGCCATCGTGTGACTCCATGATCCTATCCACTATCTTCCGCACTCATGTCTTGAACTACCCATCTAGAGATCGGCACCGTAGAGAGTACGTGACGCCGTCTCCCTCCGTAGAGCCCCCATCGCCTCTACACGCAGTAAACAAACGTCGCATTTCACCTTCCCGTCCGCGCGCAACTAGCCACCCAGCACCACGATACAAACCAGTGTGTCAATTGACATAGTGTCAGCCCACCTAACGTCTCCTGTACGTCTCGCACATATCACATCTATATAGTACCTCTCTCTGAACTCCACATCATCGCCAACCCGCGCGCTCCCCGACTACGTCCCTCCCCACTCTCTATCACTGCCCCCCTCCGCCCCACCCTACACTGCTCGTCCCCCCGCCTCGCTGTTTATGCTCGTGGTATTCCCCTCCCCGCTACAGCACCTACCTACGTACCTGCGGTGACTCACACGCCACAGCCCCACCCCTGACAAAGTACGATAACTGTACTTACACTCACCCCTCGCGGCTCCTGTCTCGTTGCGTAACCATTTTTGGCATGACCATATATTGATATATGGCAAACCTGGTGGGAGTTAAGGACCTACCCTGCGTCTGCTTGTGCGATACTGTAGTAGATCGTAATTGGAATCTTTATTCCTCTATAGCCCCCAATCGCCACCTAGTGTTCATCAATCGCGTATAGACAGACAATACAGCCTCCCCTCAAGCAAATACACCCAGGAAAATGCACTTGCACCTTCTTTGCATAGGTCAGCTTGCGATCTTCGGCCTCCATAGTAACTGCATCGTATATTGTCCATATATCAAAATTTGTGCTTCCCCACCCCTAAACTAAACTCCCCTGGCTAACATGGATCAAGCGACGCTGTCACGTGAATGATATGAATAAGTTAGGCGGGAGGGGATAAGCGACTTGAGGTCCGGATGGTTTGGCAGAGAAATCAATGGAACAGATGATTGAATATGGGTGTAGTATGACTTGTGATGGTGATGAATGGCTTCTGGTAGATGTTATATGTCTGCGAAATAGTGTTCTTTGAGGAGAGAAGGCTGCCATCGCAGCAGATTGAAGAAGCAGCTCATGGTGTTAGAGGATAGGACGGATGGGGTTCGCAGACTAGGCTAAAATATAGTTCTCGAGACTTGCGTTTTCTAAAAGTGCGTCGTTGTGTACTTTTTTAATATATAATAAAGGTGATAGGGAGTACTTAGTGGAGCGTATCGCGCCACAACTGGGAAGTTGGTCTTATTACGCAAAAAAGAATAGGAAGAGGGGCATTGAATTATAAGAATTGTTGGGGAAAGAAAAGGAGGGGTGAAGAGAGGAGAATAGGAGGCGCGGGTGAGATGCGTAATAAGAACCGTGGTTTGGGTGTTTCTTTAGTAGGAGGTCTTAGGTGGTTGTTGGTGATTTGACTGAGTTGGAGGGTTTTGGTTTTGGAGGACAAAGAATGGAGGCACAACGTTTTGATTTGAAAAAAAACAAAAATACTTCGTATTATTGTCTTTCCTGGTGGTCTTATTATACCCAAGCCGTTGATGTAAATACTTATTTCTTTTGTGTATATTAACTTCTGATTATTTATATTAGAGAAACCATGAGAATAATAGATTGCACAAAACCAGGGTTTCGTCAAGCGGGTGATTATGGATGGGTTAGACAGCTGACAACAGCCTATATTTTCTTTAAGTTTAATGAATTTTCAAAAACCTAATCAAATCACCCACCTCAACACTGGCTTCTGACTAAATGCCAATCACACAAACCAAGGAACTCACATCAGACCGGCAACCTAAATCATATACTCCCAGCCAACCCACCCCCCCCGAAAACTCCTCAACATATCACCGAGTATGACCTGCGCAGCCCCGCCAGCACCCCCTTGCGCCCTGCGGTGCCTCCGCCCGCCGTCCTTATATTATTCGCCTTCCCCCACGTGGCCTAGATCCCTAGATTTTGAAAACCTTTCCCCCTCCTTAACCAAAAAATTCCATATATCATTCCTTGACATTAATCATTCCCTCGATGTCTCCATATTCTTTTACAAAATTTTATCTGTTATTTTTTTCCTGGCAAATTATATAATCAAAGGGGAACACCCACACAAGAAATCTATACAATTTTCGTCGTCAAAATGGATACTTCAATTACACCTAGGTAAGAAATAATTTTGACAAAGAGAATTGGTGATATCTGTCATTATTCGCATGGTCTGTTGGAATTTTATAGGTTCACATTGAAATAACGATTTTATTTCTTTAACGATCACAGCTCGCACAGCAGAGGAAGCTGGAGGTCCTATTACCCCTACGGGTTTCCATTAATCAAAGTATTTCATCCACCAGGTTCTTTTAGAATCTGGAAAAAAAAATCTCCTATTGGCTGTATCCAAGAGGGGGTGATCTTGACATAAGTTAGACATGTGAATAGGAAGGTAATTATTATAATTATGGTACGGCAAATTATTAGAAGGGCTGCATCACACACATGAACTTGTGACCTTGATTAACCTAAATTCATACCCAGTACCTATCTCTAAACAATACCACTATAACTTTCAATTAAATCTCGGGATGAGATTTCTATAAGGGGTAGAGACTACAACAACCCAAGAATTTTCATCAAATGCAAAACCTATTTTACTATTATCACCATTGTACGGGGAAATTTTTCGCTTTATTACACTACTTGTATTGTCAATATCTCAATATATAATATGACTTGCATAACTAAAGTAGACGAGCTCACACAACCTATATATGGAAATCCTGTCTTCATATATGTCAAGCAAACATAATAACATATCAAGTTAGTATCATCATATTCTTTTTACAAGGTACATTATTCCTATAATGTACTATTCGTAACGTTATATCAAAACGGGCTTTAAACCGTTATCATATACCTCTAAACCCTAATTCAATAAAAGATTAATATCTAAAGTGAACGTACAAGCTACTAAAGCATATGTACAAGTATCATAACATCTCATTTGAAATATAAACTTATCCAAAGAAAGGTACAAGTCCTTAAAAGCTCAATATACAAGTCATTAAGCATGATCTCTAAAATAGCCATTTTACCTCCGTTTTCATTCCAATTTCTTCACCACAACTTGTGTACAAGCTAATATACTCATTATACAAGTGAAACCCTAATTATTATATCATAAGCCTTCACACACATAACTAACTCAAAACCCAAATCAAAAGTAAAGAAACCTAACCCGAGCTAAATACTACACAATGACCCGTTTCTTCATTTTAATCCATTTTAAACCTTAACCAACACTCAAATAAGTTGCACTAACTTATTTTACAATCATATCAATCCTAATCAATCATTATTTCATCATTATTCATCAAATTTTATTTCAGATTTGTACTTAAAACAAATCCGAGAAACCCTAAATGTACCTAATTGTGCACTAAATGTAACTTTGACCCGTTTACTCATTTTCTGACCATCTCATTCTCAAGAAAGCAACCAAGAGTCATTTTAAACCCATAAAATGAGTTTACAAACCTTTATCCATCATTATCCATCCTTGCTTCAACAATGTAGTACGAGAATTACAAAGCTAGAAAACCCAAAAAACCTTTTATGAACCCTAATATCCAAACCACGCATATCCTTTCAATTACAATCTCTTTTAACTTAAACCAACGACCAACTTCATTGATAATACTTAATAAAAGCCATATATCTGTTTATTCGCATCATCCTAATCAAAGTAGGCAAAATATAACCAAGAAAGTCAAGAAAACCCTAAAACGTCCTAATCAAACCCGGACCCCTCATTTCTTCAATTCCTAAATCCGTTTTAACCCAAACTAATTCAAATATATGCTAAACCTATCTATATAATACAATGGCTACATATTTTAACAATCCTAAATGCATTTATACACCAAATAAAGACTTTAAAAACTTGTGACCCCTAGGGTCTACTGTATTTTTGCACCCTAGGGTCTAAAATGTAACATTTTGAAAAAGTATAAAAACACATTCAAAACATTACCAGACATAACTTTAATTAACGCTTGACGTGCTTAACATTTCCAGATATTGAATAAAACGCTTAAAACCGATCATCCGGAAGCTATATTGTACCACAATACTAGGGAGCTTCATATTAAGAGGTTTCATCTTGGTATTACGTTCTGACTGAGTTGTTGGGTTTACGATTTAAAGTGCCCTAGCTCCTCAAACGTTTACTGAATGACTTCTGAATTATGATGGCCCGAACGGTGATACAATAATTCCAAACTCCTTCAACAAACACATACCTCTTAAACCAAAGTTCCTAAAGTATAATCTTCCTAAAACTTGACATATTCTACTCAGGTTGTGTGACGTGGCTGTCTATTATCATTTTATTATATCAACATTTCCCGGTTAAGATTGTGATAAGGTCGTCAGCTTTCATTTCAGAATAATTACTACATCTACCTATCAGGTGAAGTTCATAACCTCGCCTTTACTCATTTACATGTTTTATAAACCCGCGAGGGGGATACATGCTTATTACAAACTCTTTTACATACTCGTTTATCTTATAACAATGTGATTACTTTCCAAAGACTTATACATGCTTAAACCATGAATACAAGTGTCTTTACAAGTTATATGCTAATCTGATATACCATTATCACTAATGTCTAAGTTACTTTATGCCAAAGATCCCTCATTTTACATGAACATTAATCACTTCGGGTGAACGCAATATTGTGGATATACTATCGGATTGACTACTTTTTTTTCTCTTGTTTGTGTTAGCCGATAGGTAACCTAAACACACTATAATTGAATTTCATAGGTTGATATGCAAGTACCCTCCACCGAGGCCATTTATCTATCATCTATCTATATATAATATAAACATATATTTATTTAATAATATATATATAATATATATAATATATATATATGATATAATATATATCATATATATCATTTTAGGTATATATAATATACACTAGTCATTTTGTGTGTCATTAGCCTTTGACCAGGACAAGACCAAACAGACCAAATAAGGCAATAACGGGATAATACATTGTTACTATGATAATTGTATTCGTTGCAATTATTACTAATAACGGGTGTATAATAACAATATCATAATAATTGTGTTTAAACAATTATTACACTATGACTTGTATTCAAACTGTTTATATTAAACCTATGAAATTTCCACCACCCTTGTGTTGACTTTTTTAACATGGTTTATCTCAGTAATTGACCAAGATGCGGCACCGGAGTGGACATGGACTCAAAGATGGTTTGAACTGTTATCATTCAAACTTGATGTTTAAGATTTTTGGGACCAGCATTTTTGGTAAAACATCTGATAATAAGAAATGATAACTAAAATTTTCCAATAACGTCTCTTTTAAAGTTGTTTTCTATGATTATGATTGTTGTATCCATGAAGTAATACCCCAGATTATCTTCCGCTGCTATATTGTAAAAATGGGGGTGTTACAGATTGGTATCAGCGCCATGGTTATAGAGAACAAGGTCAAAACCTTAACTATAACCACATTTCATTTTTCAGCCATCAAAGTCCTCCGTGCCACTACATTCCGGAACAAGTATGTAAATATACATATCTATTATACTATTACATAAATAACTTATGTTATTTACAACTAGGTTGTTAATAGAACGATGTCTTCTCCCAACCACTCTACTTTCGATATTGAGGATGCTTTTTCCTCTATGAATATTCTTAACTATACTTCAGTCTCATCGGATTATTTCCCAGCTTCATCGGAAAGCAGATCTTTTAACTCTTCAAGAAACTCTACAGATAATATGATCCCACCAGTATTCTTATCTTTCTACAATAATCCTTGTTTGAAGGACGTACAAGCATTTTATGCTAAGGAATTCCCTATTTCATCACCAGATCCTATTACTCCACCAGCTATTTTGACTCTATCTCTAATATTACCACCATCACTACTATTTAATCCTCGATATTTCTTTATTCCTGAAGAACTATTACCACCTAAGAAGCGAATCCATTCCCCATCTTCTTCCTCAACTACGTTATTTAATTCATCTCGGAATCAAACTTGTAATTTGGTATCACCGTCTTCCTTAGTTTATACTTCTATCCCTCCTCAAGTATTTGAAATAGGAAAATGTTCAGATAAGATGTATCTGAAACATCATGAGAAACAAGTCGAAGATATCTTGAATTATTTAGATGAACTCTATCTTCACCGCATTGAGAGAATGGAAGAAGGACGTATAAATGGTAACGAACTGAAGACTGAACTCAAGGAAATCCGTATTCAGATTGTCAAACTTCAAAAGAAGCGGTTAGGGCAAAAGGATAAGATTGCCTTTGCTCACTACAGAATTTCCAATCTTGAACGAATCATTGAGAAAATCCAAGCTCGTCACCAAACAAATCAGGAAGATCTTTAGGATGTCATCTACCAGCTCAAAATCATCAAACTCTTAAACTAGTTATAGCTTTATCCTAAGCCACGGGATGTGTGGTATAAATAAAAATGCTTGTCAAATCTTGACTATGTATAGTAAAAAGGCAAGTTATTTATAAAGGCAATCCCATTTCATACCTTATTGTTTCTAACTTATCTCTCTTTCATCATCATTTCCACCATTTGCGTCATTATTTCCGTCTTTATCATAACCTCTAAGTGCTTAAAAATTCAAAAATAAGCATTTTCCTTTAAGCATTTTAAGCATCACATTCTCTTTTATTACTTTTCAAAACTTATGATATCATTCTTACTACGTATCATCTTTTGTTGATAGAATGCCTCCCAAAAGGACGTCAACATCTGAAACACCAGCCATAACTTTAGCTGCCATCCAACAACTAATTACTGATGGCTTTTCCTCAGCTCTGAAAGCATAAGCTGCATCAATGTCAAGTACTAGTAATCCCAACAGGAACACCGGACCTACTAGAACTTCTATAGCAAAAACGAGAAACTATAAAGAGTTCGTTAGCTGTCAAAACCCTTTCTCTTCAATGGAACGGAAGGAGTATTTGACCTCATTCGTCTGGTTTGATGCGACTGAATCGGTATATTCTCGTAGCAACTAAAGCCGTAGGAAAACAAAGTGACATTTGTACCGGTACTTAACCGATAATGCCCTGTCTGTGGAATTGATACGCTCAACCTATGGAATAGAATCAAGCAAATCAATCACTATGACCGAATTTGAAAAAACCTCTTAACCAATAAGTATTTCCCAGAACTGAGATCAAGAAAATGGGAAGATGAATTTTACAACTTGGTGTTAAAGGAAATATCTTAGACTTATTATTAGTGATTTTAGAATTAGCCGTTTATGCCCAAACATGGTACCAAACGCTGAGAAACTATTGGAAGTCTTCATTAGTGGATTACCCAGAAGTATTGAAGGAAATATTACTGCCTCAAAGCCTCAAACTTTGGAGGAAGCCATCAACATAGCCCAGAGATTAATGGACCAGATAATAAAGCGTGATTCTATGCAAGAAACCAATAATCACAAACGAAGGTTTAAAGATAGAAGAAACACCAACAACAACAACTATCCCAGTGAACACAACAATAATAACCACTCCAACAATCACTATCACAACAACTACCAAGATAACCGTAACAATAACAACCATAACAATGATTACCACCAACAACAACATAAAAGACAAGAAGCCTTTAAGACTTATGCTGCTACCAATGGGTATACTGAAACCTTCCCTTGTGTAAAAGATGTAGACTACATCACACGGGACCTTGCAGTGTCAAGTGTCAGGTTTACAACAAAATAGGCCACCAGACCAAGTACTGCAAAAACAAAAGACCAACCACTAGAAACGATCTACAAACAATGTTCGTAACTTGTAATGCCTGTGGAAAGAAAGAACATTATGCAAATCAGCTCTCAAAAGCAAATAATTAGGCCACAGGAAAGCATACTTAAAGATGAGCTTGCTTTTGTTCACTTTAGAACCATCAAGCTATAATCCTTGTCGTTTGTTACTTTATTCTAGAATCCTGCTACAAGATATGTAGCATAAATATCAACTCTTTTTAGAGTTTCATATGTAAAGATATCCATGAAATAATAAAGTGATGATTCCGTTACATCTTGTTATTTGGTGGTATCAAAACTTGTCATCGTTTTTCAATTCCATTAATCCTATTATGTTCAAACTCTGAATACTCTCCTCATACCTTTGAAACATAAATTATCATCCTCAATTATATGGGCGTCAGTACAATCAACATCTCAATATTATCTAACAATTCATGATCATATCATTTTCTACACATTACCATATCGTGTTTTTATGCTTAGGTAAGATGATTTATGATCATCTTATTGAAATGAATTAGGTCACTTCTTCATTTGAATAAGGAAATTATAAATCTCCGAACTATGAATTTATAAATTCTCAGTTACAAGGAGTTGAACGCTTCTTTTTGTAAGTGATAAATTATAAATAAATAGGCTTAAGTATATAACATACGTACAAACAAGTTTCTTTCAATCCGTTCCTTAATCATTATCATTATTACCTTCATCATCTGTTCATTTCAAAATCTGTATCTCACGTGATTAGCAACTCTCTTACAATCATTCCTTGACATCACTCATTCCATGATCTCCGTATTCTAAAATTCTCTGTTATATTCTGCAACATAATAACAAGGAAACACACAAGAATCTATACAATGTCAAATGATTTCAATACCACTAGGTATGAAAATTTTGACAAAGACTTGTGATAGCATTCTTATTCACACTATATAAAGAGTACACAAACTCGCTACACACGAGAACAAGACATTGCTACTGTCTTGTATATAGCTCTCTACTGACTTACACTAGGCACACCTCATCTCGGAATATATGTCATGCTCACTCTTATATATCTCTCTGACGCAAGCCCTATCTCTGTTATGCACAGTACACGATGCTATTCACTCATTATAGAGCATGTATTGCGCGATTTACACACACGGTTAAAGTGAGAGCAGCTACACAGATTTCCTCATCACAAAATACACCAAATACGACTATCTGCATGAGCGCCAGAACAAGCATGGTGGGCCTATAACCCACAGGTTTCATAAATCGAAGTATTTCATCCACCCAGGATCAATCAAGATCTGGAGAAATTCTATTAGCTATCATCAAAAAGGTGTGGTCTTGAAAATAAGTAGACGTGTGAAAGGAGGTAATTATAATTATGGTGCGCAACATAATTATAAATGCATCACACACGTGGACTTGTAACCATGATTAGCCTAACTTAAATTCATGCCCGGTACTATCATCTATTCAATTCAACTTTTAGCTAAATCTCAGGACGAGATTTCTGTAAGGGGTGGAGACTATAACAACCTAAGAATTTTCATCAAATGCAAAACTTATTTCACTATTATCACAATTGTACGGGGAAATTTTTCGCTTTATTACATTACTTGTATTGTCAATGTCTCAGTATGTCATAACTAAAGTAGATGAGCTCACGCAACCTATCTATGGCCATCCTGTCTTCATATATGTCAAGCAAACATCACAATATGTCAAGTCAATAATATCATATCCTTATTACAAAGTACATTATTCCTATAATGTACCATTCACAACGTTATATCAAAACGGGCTCTAAACCATTATCATATACCTCCAAACCCTAATCTCATGGAAGGGTTAACCCCTAAAGTGAATGCATAAGCTACTAAAGCATATGTACAAGTAATATGATATCTCATTTGAAATATAATATCTCTTCAAGTCAAAGTACAAATCTCTAAAAGCTTAATGTACAAGTCATTAAGCATGATCTCTAAAATAGCCGTTTTACCTCCGTTTTCATTCTAATTTCTTCACCACCACTTAAGCAAGTTACTACACTCATTCTACAAGATGTAAACCCTAAATATTCTATTCATAAGCTTTCATACATCTTTTTACACTCAAAACCCTAATACAAAACTCTAAACCCTAAAACCGAGCTAGTTTCTAAACCATGACCTGTTTCTTGGCTTTTATCCATTATAAACCCAAACCAACACTCAAATAAGTTGTAATAACTTATTTTACAATCATATCAATCCTATTCAATCATTATTTCATCATTACTTCATCATTTTACTTCACTTGTACGTAAAACATATCCTAGAAACCCTAAATGTACCTAATTGGTTCATTTAACCCGTTTACTTGTTTTAAACCATTCTAATCCCAAATAACCAACCAAGGGCCATTATAAACTCATAAAATAAGTTTATAAATCATCATCTATCATTTACTTGGCAATGTGCAAGAAATCAAAGCCTAGAAAACCTTAACGAATCCAGAAAACCCTAATTATGCCCTAATTATCATTTTGACCCGTTTTCTCAATTTCAACCCATTTTAACTTAAACCAACGACCAAAATTCATTAATAATACTTTATATAAACCCTAGGATTTGTATTCCATCATTCCTAATCAAGAGTATGCAAAATATAAGCCAATAAAGTCAAGAAAACCTAAACAAGCCTATTAGAACCCGTACTCCCATTTCTTCAATTCTAATCCGTTTTAACCCAAACGAATTGCTAATCTTTGCTAATTACTTTAATCCTAGACCTTAACAACCTATTTCATCATTCCTTAATCATTTATAACACAATGTACCTTGTTAAAACCTTTGAAGAACCCGTCGAACCCAAAATAGACCCGGTTTGCTTCTATGACCATTTTAACCCCTCTAGATTGCTACCAAGTTCAAATAACCAATGTGAACCTCTTCTAGAAACCCTTAATCAGCTTACTCACCTGCTTAAACCTTCTCTTGGTCGAAATTGAAGGCATATGATCTTCTTTTTGCTCCAATCAGCCGCGAACACCCAAACACCCCTAAAAACCTTCCACCTTGCAATCCTACCACCTCTAGACCTCAAGACTCATCATGTAGCTTCAACACATCACCCCATAGCTGCTCCACACGTCCAAGAACAGAACCAAAGCTTCCTTAGTCATCTATGCTTCAAATGGGTATAAATAGGACTCTTATGTCTTCATTTTTCTTCATCCCCCACTTCCTCCTCTATAACCCTTCATAGTAGCAACTCCTTGCTCAATATGAATTCTAATAGATCTTAAAGTCTCAAAGTATAGAAAGGAGCAAAAGAAACCAAGAACAAAGCCTGGGAGTCGTTTACTCTAGCCGTCCGAAGCCGAAAGTCCCGATTTCTGACCCATTTCCAACCATTTTGCTCCTTGAACTCAAACCCCAGGTTTTTGAATTTTTAATACTGCTACTACACCCTTATAATGTTCATATGATCCTAAATATACTCTTGTTAAAGTTTCATAACTCAATTCATGCTCATTTTCCATTTTGATCCAAAACCGTACACCCGAAACCCTAATTTCGTGTTTTTCTTAAAACTAAATGTTATAATGATTAAATATTGTTATAATCTATCCTAGCATTCTTAACTAATGTTAAAATAACCACTTTATTGATTAATGAAGGAATTTGAACTTAAAACCCACGCGTTTACGTTTTGAAACCCTAATTTGACCCGTTTTACTTCCTAGCTTAACGAATCGTTAAATTAAACTTGTGTTATGTTAAAACTTCATATTTTAGTTTATTATAACTTATAAATGTCTAATGAAATGTTAAAATAAGCTTGCATGGCATATATGGACATGTTTGAGTAATTATTATCCATTGCAAGGGGTATATATCGTAACTTTCGGAAAACTTATAACAACAAAGGACTACAGTAACATTTATCAAAGTTAAAATCCAGGATCTATATGTCACTTTTCAAAGTCCAAGGTTTATTTGGTATATCTTTCAAAGTGATAGACCAAGTCGTAAAAATGCAAACCCTAGGGGTCTACTTGCAATTTTCCAAACCCTAGGGTCTAAAATGTAACATTTTGAAAAAGTATAAAATCATGTTTAAAACCTTACCAGACATAACTTTAATTAACGCTTCTCGTGCTTAACATTTCCAGATATGGATTAAAACGCTTAAAACCGATTATATCATATCACAATACTAGGGAGCTTCATATTAAGGAGTTTCATCTTGGTATTACGTTCTGACTGAGTTGTTGGGTTTATGATTTAAAGTGCCCTAGACTTCTCAAACGTTACTGAATGACTTTCTGAATATGATGGCCCGAACAGTGATACAATAATTCCAAACTCTTCAATCAAACTCATAACTCTTAAACCAAAGTTCTAAAGTACAATCTTCCTAAGACTCAACATATTTACTCAGGTTGCGTGACGTGGCTGTCTATTATCATTTTACTATATCAACATTCCCTGGTTAAGATTGTGATAAGGTCGTCAGCTTTCATTTCAGAATATTTATTACATCTACCTACCAGGTGAAGTTCATAACCTCGCCTTTACTTATTCTCTACATGATTTTATAAACCTGCGAGGGGAATACATGCTTGTACATACTCTTTACATACCCTTTTATCTTATATACAATGTGATTTACTTTTCAATGACTTAGTGAGTTCATAGCCTCACTTTTAATCTCTTTAATTATTTCATAAACCCGTGAGGGGGATACATGCTATAAAGTACGAATACAAGTTACATGCTATTCTGACATATCATTACAATTGCTGCCTAAGTTATCTATCCTACAAGTCGTTAAATTTGACTTCAAGTTGTTAAATTGACTTTGGATATTAAGTTTTCGTTTTTTCATAAATCCTACAAGCTTAAATTTGACTTCAGTCATTAAATTGACTTTGGATAATAATGTTAGTGTAAAAATCCTACAAGAATTAAATTTGACTTAATTCGTTAAATGACTTGGATGTATATGTGTGATATTATGAGCTCTTTTCGAGTCATTAAATTTCTTTGATGATAATATGTTGATGACACGAGAACAAGACCAATCAGACAAAACAAGGCAATAACGGGGATTAATCCAGTTGTTAGTATGAATTCATTGCTACTATTATACTAATAACGGGTATATAATAACATGACCCAAGATCATAACAATATCATTTTCATAATAATTGTATTTATACAATTATTATACTATTACTTGTATTCAAACTGTTTATATCAAACCTATGAATTTCACTCAACCATTGTGTTGACTTTTTAGCATGTCTATCTCAGGTAATTGAGCAAGTTGCGGCACGGAGTGGCATGGACTCGAAGATGGCTGAACTGTTATCATTCAAACATGATGTTTTAGATTTTGGGACCTGCCTTTGTAAAACTCTGATTTGAAATGAATGATAACGTATCTTTTGAATAAACGTCTCTTTTGGGTCATTTTCTATGATTATGATTGTTGTATCCATGAAGTAATACCCCAGATTAGCTTCCGCTGCTATATTGTAAAAATAGGGGTGTTACAGATTGGTATCAGCGCCATGGTTATAGAGAACAAGGTCAAAACCTTAACTATAACCACATTTCATTTTTCAGCCATCAAAGTCCTCCGTGCCACTACATTCTGGAACAACTATGTAAATTACATATCTATTATATTATACCATAAATAACTTATGTTATTTACAACTAGGTTGTTAATAGAACGATGTCTTCTCCTAAACGCTCTACTTCTGATCTTGAGGATGCTTTTTCCTCTATGAATATTCTTAACTATACTTCGGTCTCATCGGATTATTTCCCAGCTTCATCGGGAAGCATTTCTTTTAACTCTTCGGAAAACTCTAATATAATCCCATCAGTGATCTCACCTTTCTACAATAATCCTTGTTTGAAGGACGTACAAGCATTTTATGCTAAGGAATTACCTATTTCATCACCAGATCCTATTACTCCCAACCACTTTTTTGACTCCAATCCTCCGTATTACCACCATATTATTTAATTTACTCCTCGATATTTCTCTATACCTAAGAACTATTACCACTAATAAGCGAATCTGTTTCCTCATCTTCCTTCCTCAACTACGTATCTAATTCATCCAGAATCACACTGTGATTTTGTATCACCACTTCCTCATATTATACACTACCCCACCTCAGATATTTGAAATAGGAAAATGTCCAATTAAGATGTATCTAAAACATCATGAGGGACAAATCGAAGATATTTTGAATTACTTAGATGAACTCTATCTTCATCACATCGAGAAAATGAAGGAAGGACGTATTGATAGAATGATCATACGAAGGAATAATGACGAACTAAAGATAGAACTCAAGAAAATCCGTACTCGGATTATCAAACTTCAAAAAAAGCGGTTAGGGCAAAAGGATAAGATTGCCTTTGCTCACTACAGAATTTCTGATCTTGAACGAATCATTGAGAAAATCCAAGCTCATCACCAAACGGATCAGGAAGATCTTTAGGATGTCATTTTTCTACGGGCTCAGATCAAAAACTCTAGAATAAGTCCTCAGGCCATTGATGTGTGAAAAGAATAAAAACGCTAGTCAAAACCTGACTATGTACAGTAAAAAGGCAAGTTATTTATAAAGGAAATCCCGTTTCGTATCTTATTGTTTCTAACTTATCGCTCTTTTATCATCATTTCCACCAATTGCATCATTATCTCCGTCTTCATGAATCATACCATAACTTCTAAGTGCTAAAAATCCAAAAATAAGCATCTCTCTAAGCATTTTAAGTATCACATTTTCTTTAAAGTATTATCTTTCTAAACTTGTGATGTCATTCTTACTACATGTTCTTTTATAGAATGCCTCCCAAAAGGACGTCAACATTCGAAACACCAGCCATAACTTTAGATGCCATCCGACAACTGATTGCTGATCTTACAACAGCCATGGAAGCACAGACTACTGCCATAGCAAGTGCTAGTAATCCCAACAATCTTACTGGAACTCCTGCAATAAAAACAGGAAACTACAAAGAGTTTATCAGCTGTCAACCTTTCTGCTTTAATGGTACGGAAGGAGCAGTAGGCCTTATTCGCTGGTTTGAACGAATTGAATCAGTATTCTCTCGAAGCTATTAACAACCTAATGATGCCTTGTCCTGGTGGAATGCATATGCCCAACCTATGGGAATAGAGCAAGCTAATCGAACCACTTGGACTGAGTTAAAAAGGCTTCTGAAGAATAAGTATTATCCCCGGACTGAGATCAGAAAAATGGAAGAGGAACTTTACAATCTGAGTGTAAAGAGAAATGATCTTAAACCCTATGTTAGAAGATTCCAAGAATTAACCACCTTGTGTCCAAACATGGTGCCATGGGGGGGGGGGGGGGGTGGGGTTTATATGAGAAACTCTTGGAAGCTTTATCGGTCTACCTCGAAGCATTGAAGGAAACGTTACTGCCTCGAAACCTCAAACTTTGGAGGAAGCCATCAACATATCACAGAGGTTAATGGATCAGATAATAAAACGTGATTCTATGCAAGAAACCAATAATCATAAACGAAAATTAAAAGATAAGAGAAACACCATCGACAACAACAACAACTACCCCAAATACCACAACAACAATAACCACTTCAATAATCACAAAAATGACAACTACCAAAATAACCACAACAATCACACCCGTAAAAATGATTACCACCACCAGCAGAATAGAAGACAAGAAACCTTCAAAACTTATACTGCCACCAATGGATATGCTGGAAACCTTCCCTTATGTAAGAGATGTAGACTACATCACACGGGACCTTGCAGTGTTAAGTGTCAGGTTTGCAACAAGATAGGTCACCAGACCAAGTACTGCAAAAACAACAGGGCTACAAGAAAGCATACTTAGAGATGAGCTTGCCACTCTAGAAACAACTCTCGAAGATATTCAACTCTCATCAGAATCTTCTTCAATCTGAAAACACTAATCATCAAGCTACAATCCTTGTCATTTGTTACTTTTAGAAACCTGCTACGAGATATGTAGCATAAGTATCAACTCTTTTAGAGTTTCATATGTAAAGTTATCCATGAATTAATAAAGTGATAATTCCATTACATCTTATTATCTGGTGGTATCAAAACTCGTCAATTCTACCTGTTCAACCTCTGAATACTCTCCTCATACCTTGAAACATAAATTATCAACCTTGATTATTATGGGCGTCAAGTACCTCAACATCTCATATTATTCTAACAATCCAGATCATATCATTTTCTACACCTATGCCATACGTTTTTTTATACTTAAGGTAAGACGATTTTAATGATCATCTAATTGAAAGAAATTAGGTCTCATTCTTCATTTGAATAAGGAAATTATAAATCCCTGAACTATGAATTTATAAATTCTCAGTTACAAGAAGTTGGACGCTTCTTTTTGTAAGTGACTAATTATAAATAAGTAGGCTTAAGTATATAACATACGTACAAACAAGTTTCTTTTAATCCGTTTGTACAAACAATCCCTTAATCATTATCCTTATTACCTTCATTACTACCTTCATCATCTATTCATTTCAAAATCTGTATCTTACGTGATTAGCAACTCCCTTACAAATTCATAATCATTCCTTAACATTACTCATTCCATGATCTTCGTATACTAAAATTCTTTGTTATATTCTGCAACGTAATAACAAGAAAACACACAAGAATCTATGCAATGTCAAATGATTTCAATACCACTAGGTATGAAAATTTTGACAAAGACTTGTGATAGCATTCTTCTCGATGTTGACTTTTAAAGTTAACTGAATAGCGATTCCTTACAATCGACAATAGTGCAGCGAAAGCATGGTGGGGCCTAAAACCCACTGGTTTTCATAAATCGAAGTATTTCATCCACCACAGGATAAATCAAGATCTCATGAAAATTCTATTAGCTATCATCAAAAAGGTGTGGTCTTGAAAATAAGTAGACGTGTGAAAGGAGGTAATTATAATTATGGTGCGCAACATAATTATAAATGCATCACACACGTGGACTTGTAACCATGATTAGCCTAACTTAAATTCATGCTCGGTACTATCATCTATTCAATTCAACTTTTCTAATCTCAAGACGAGATTTCTGTAAGGGTTTGAGACTATACAACCTAAGATTTTCATTAAATCAAAACTTATTCACCTATATCACAATTGTACAGGGAAATTTTTTGCTTTATTACATTAATTATATATCTTAGTATGTCATAACTAAAGTAGATGAGCTCACCCAACCTATCTATGGCCATCCTGTCTTTATATATGTCAAGCAAACATCACAATATGTCAAATCAATATCATCATATCCTTATTACAAAGTACATTATTCTTATAATGTACCATTCACAACGTTATATCAAAACGGGCTTTAAACCGTTATCGGATGCATCTAAACCCTAATTCCATAAAGGATTAACATCTAAAGTGAATGCACAAGCTACTAAAGCATATGTACAAGTAATATGATATCTCATTTGAAATATAATACCTCTTCAAGTCAAAGTACAAATCTCTAAAAGCTCAATGTACAAGTCATTAAGCATGATCTCTAAAATAGCCGTTTTACCTCCGTTTTCATTCTAATTTCTTAACCACCACTTAAGCAAGTTACTACACTCATTTTACAAGGTGTAAACCCTAAATATTCTATTCATAAACTTTCATACACATTTTTACACTCACAACCCTAATACAAAACTTAGAAACCCTAAACCGAGCTAAATACTACACTATGACCCGTTTCTT
>BQNB010022908.1:0-62430 GCA_026074375.1 Tanacetum coccineum | reverse complement strand
AATCACGTAAATGAAAGATGATATATAAATCTAGCCGCGACCTAGATAAATAACGCGTCTTAGGAAAACGGAAAGTATAATAAATATAACACGAAACACTTAATATAGAAAGACGTCCATGTGTGTTTGTGTTTTGGTTTTATTTATCAAAAACGACTTAGTGAAATTATAACGTTCTTCGTTGAATCCTGACATTTTTTTGAAAGTTACCATTTATAGAAAGTTTCCTTTTTAGGAAAGATTTTAGTTTCAAGACGTTAATACCGTCCCCTATATTTGTTAAGTTTCCATATTCTCAAAACGCACTAACTAGTCTTAATCGCTTAACTACTAAGTCTGTTTCGCTAAAACATTATAAAAGTTACTATTTTTGGAATCTTACCTCATTTATCAATCCCGACATCATTTACATATTTTTATGACATTTCAAATGTTTCTAATCAATAACCTAATGTTTTTATATGTTTCGCCAACGTTTAGAAAGTCCAACAATGTCCAAAAGTGTCCAAAAACCTCGTTTTATTTTCCAAACAGCACTACGTCAAAATGGTTTTGCCGAAAAATGTTTCAAGTTTCATTTGGCTATAACTTGGCCGTTTTAATTCCAATTTTAATGTACAATATATGAAAAACTATCTATTCAAAACGAGCTCTCCAAAAACTACATTCACACCTAATGAAAACATTCTTATTTCGCCCAAAACCTTAAAACAATTTCGGATCAGCAACTACCTTTTTCACAAACGCTTCTAAAAATCACACCAAACTTCACAATAGTGCCTAGTCTAGCCAAATCTCCATTCACAACTAATCGCAAAGTCATAAACATATTATGTCTATTTTTTATAAAAGATGACAAGATATTATTTCAATTCTTTTTATAAAAAGTACCACAAACACATGGATTCTTAAGCATGAACATGATTCATAAGAACGAAAGAAAAGTATCAAAATAAAGATCAAGAAATGCTTACAAGAATGAAGAACAAGAATCAATAACACAAGATCTATACCTAAAATCACTAGATCTTAAAACCCACTAATAAAATTAGAAACCCTAACTTTTAGATCTTGAGAAAACCCTTGAAAATCAACCAACTAATACTTGAAACCACCTTAGGTAACTTTAGAAATGAACTTGGTACACTTGTATCTTGCTAGAAATCAAAGATATAAAAACCCTAAAAGGGGTGTTTGTTGCGGTGAGCTAAAGAGAGAAGAAAGAGAGATGATTTTTTTTGGTGAGGCTATGGAAGTGATAAATGACCTAATGTATGTATAACATGGTATTTATAGGGAAAAAGGTGGTCTAGGGATCCTTGGTTTGTAGTATTAAATGTCCAACACACACAAGAGTGTGTGTGTGTGCTTTGTTCGGCCGAAAACACCACCACAAGGACCATATGGTTCAATTTTTGGGATCAAGGTTCAAGTAATACAAGTCTTGGTTCATGGTTTTGGTCAAATGGTGTACATTTGATCAAGTATCACATGCATAAGTCAAATGGGATTCCTTGTGTATGAAGGGGACTTGCTCATATGACACTTTCTCATCTTACATGTACACATGGGTGGAATTTTCAAAATAAGATGCCATTTAATTAATTTCAAAGCTTGTAGTTGTTTTGGTTTGGGTTTAGGCGTCCGAATTAATAAGAGGGGGGCATGAAATTTTTTTTTGACTTATGAATACGGGATGAATGATAACTAAAGTTTACACGAAAAGATTTCGGGTTTTCGGGGTTCCGTAAGGTCAAAAACGCGAAAAACGCAAATTAAACATTAAGACGTAAAAATAAGTTTTGGAAGTGATTGTATACTACGAAACACTTAGAAATGATAAAATAACTCATATAATATCTAAACTAATCAAAATCCAAAGTCGAAACGCGTCCGATGACGTTTTTCGGATTTACGCGGGTTAACTTCCTGGTAAACTGCCAGATTCAAACGTAACGTAGAAATGTCAAAAATAATGATCGGAAAAGTTTAAAATATTGACCTGGAATTTACGGGGTGTGAGATTCTTCCCCCGTTAAAAGATCTTTGTCCTCAAAGCTTAAGACGTATCTTTAGACGCAGGTGTAGGGTTAACAAAAAGATGCGGATACTTTTTCTTCATTTAGTCCTCGCGCTCCCAAGTAAATTCAGGACCTCGCCTTGAGTTCCAACGGACGTTCACAATTGGGATGCGGCTTTTCTTTAGTCTTTTAACTTCTCGATCCATAATTTCGACCGGTTCTTCAATGAAATTAAGCTTGTCATAAATCTGAATTTCATCCAACGGAATAGCTAGGGATTCGTCAGAGAAACACTTTTTCAGATTGGAAACGTGAAAAGTACTATGAACACGACTTAGTTTATCCAGGAGTTCAAGTCGGTAAGTGACTGTTCCAACTTTAGCAAGGATTTTAAAAGGTCCAATATAACGAGGATTCAGCTTCCTCTGTTTGCCGACACGTATCACCCCTTTCTATGGCGATACCTTCAACATAACCTTATCTCTAACTTGAAACTCCAATGGCTTACGTCTCTTATCGATGTAGCTCTTCTGTCTATCATGTGCAGCTTAAATACGCTTCTTGATTTGGATGATCTTTTCTGTGGTTTCATGAATAATCTCAGGGCCAGTAAGCTGAGCATCTCCAACCTCAGCCCAACAGATAGGCGATCGACACTTACGATAGTACAATGCTTCAAACGGTGCAGCTTTGATACTCGTTTGATAACTATTGTTGTAGGAAAACTCTACCAAAGGTAGGTGTCTATCCCAACCTTTTCCAAAATCAATCACACAAGCACGTAGCATGTCCTCCAAGGTTTGGATGGTCCTTTCACTTTGACCATCTGTCTGCGGATGATAAGCCGTACTCATATCTAATTGAGTACCTAGAGCTTTGTTCAGCGATTTTTCATGCTAATGGTTGATAACACATATAATAAAAGATTGTTTTCTTTTAATCATGTATTACTCCAAGATTGCTTCTCCTAATTGTTGTTTCTTTGTCACAACTTGTGATGAACTAGACAATAATTATTTCCTAAGACATAACAATACACAAATTCGCTGTCTATTTAATATTCCATTAAGGCAACGCATAAGTAAGGTAGTATAAAGACTATTACAATGCCCCTAAGAGTATATTAAATGCATTTAAAATATATTAAGAGTGGATCAACCATATATGGGGCAAGGTAGTACAAAGACTATTACCCTATGGTATCCTTTCTACACAATCACGTTTTCCTAGACATATCAACAGCAATACGGACAAAAGCTGGTTTTCTAAGCCTAACATGCCAATCTTCACCAGAAGCCACACCATCTAAGAAGCCAACGATTCTAGGTTTCATACAAACATAAATGAACACAATCGAAAGGTTTACTAAGCATGTAAAGATAGAAGCAAGAACAAATAAGAATCACACAACAAGACATATTAATGATTAAAGATAATCGTTACTTAGAATATAACAGAATTGAAGGATAGTACAATAGGTTATGAGCCCTAAAATCATCCTAACAGCAACTTGATGCGTATTTTATTTTACAATAGATTGTTATACCAATTTAAATTTATAAAACTAAACACGAATACCTAACAACGCACTAACGGGAAAAACCTAGATCGTGAGTAGTATAAATAAATTAATCCAGGGATCGTCCCAAAGATTTAATTGTAATTAGTTTTAATTTGAATTGTCACTTTTAGAAATGATTGATGATTTAATTGAAAGGAAATAAAAATAACAAAAAAATAAAATACTAAAAATAAAAAGATTAGAGATATAAATAAGAAAACATCTAACCAGGTACTTCAATACAGATTGTTATGCGAATGTATTGTCCTGAACAATGTTAAACAAAGGTTTCATTAGTTGTTTTTTAGGTCGAAGACTTGAATTATGCATAACCGTACTATCCAATAACTCCCTGCATTCTGAATCAGTCCAAAATCGTCTGAGAGGATGGTTATCCAGGTTGCAGAGATTAATCCTAACTATCCCAAAAAAACATATCTAAATAACCTGTAAAGATTATTAACCCATCTCTGAAAAAGAGTTTCCTGTGCTTTTTAAAGTAAATAAAAATGATAAGTGCGATGATCTGGTTAGTTCCACATTAGTTAAGGAGTTAGAGCTCTCGCCCTAGTACCCATAGGATCCCGATATAGACTAAAATCTAATACTGGGTCCAAGCTAGGTCCAAACCACCCTTACAACAAATCCAAAGGTTACACTAATGTCAGAGGAAACATCTAACAAATCATAATCTAACAGTAAACAGTACATCATACCACAGTAATTAATAAAACTAGGCTAGCACAATATAAGTTGCTTAGCCGCGTCATGGTAACTTAAACTCCAACAAGAATAGAAGAAATCATAGATTGAAAACACATAATTCATTACAATATTCGTTATTTTGAACGATTAAATACAAAAGGAAGAAATTGTTATCTCCCTTGCACTCCAAGTGGAATTCTTAAGGTTGAAACCTTTGGTCTCCTCTCCAATTGGTTTGGAGAGAAAGTGATGTGTCGAATAAGCTTTGATAAGGCCTCTATATAAAGAGGTTATCAAACCATTTACACGAAGTAACTTAAAATGTGTACGCTGTAACCATCATACAAGCAACATTCCATAAATTAAACATTTGTTACTGTGTAACCCATGATATGGTGTCTACGCCGTAACCTTCAATATAATGTCTATAAGGTACGTGATCTCATTCCAATAATTGTGGATCTTCATGTTAACGAACGTAACTAGATATGTGTTGGTTTTTGCCCGTAGCTCTAACGTTTGACAAGATTTTCCTTACATTATATGGTTACGATGTAACTAGATATGGTGTTACGTCATAACGTTGTCCTTGATCTTCGTACTTGCTTAATATGTGTTACGGTGTAACCATTTTTGGTGTTACGCCGTAATATTCTTTAGAATTTACACTTGAAGTCCTTTTTCCCTTGATTCTTGTCACTTTCCTGCATTTCTCCTGAAAACTACAAAATAATAGAAAATATCTCGTTTTCGAGTGTTAGTGAAACATTTGCAGGTAATATAGGGGGTATTTTGCCACCAAAAAGTATTAAATATTTGATGTTATCAAATATCCCCTCACTGACTTCTGCTTGCCCTTAAGTAGAACTTGTTAGAATCATTTCATAAAAAGATTTATTGAGAATAACTTAAAGAAATGAATTTATAAAACTCTTATGCTAGAAAACATCAAAGCCAAACACACGAAAAGGGGATAAAAAGTCACTCAACTCTCTACTATTATAAGTGTTTCATTTTTAGGGTGATCGCTCAATTGCAAAGTCATAGCATGTATTCTATCATAAGCTTGGAAAGTACACAAATCTGCACCAGTTAGAATTAGGGTCTAAATAATTCTCGAAGGCAACAAGGGTAATATGGTTTTAAAGGGTGATAAAGGGGATAGGATAGACATGGGATACACATGTAATGGTTGTTAATTAAAACACAAAACAAATAGTCTAAAGTAATCTAAGGTTGTCATAACTAGCCATTGTCCATCCATGGGTCCAAGAGGCTAAGTCTAAAAATCTGATCTTCAATAATGGGCTACTAGTTCCATTCTTCATAAGTATCTCAAAAAGAAAGCCGAGCGCTTGGGAAGCTATGCAAAACCTAAAGGAAGTGGACATGGATGGAAGATGGAAAGAAATGTTATGACTTGGTGTAATAATGGGCTACTAGCTTCATTCTTCATAATTGAGACGTCTTGGTGCAATAATGGGCTACTAGCTCCATTTTTTTTTATTTTGCACCATCTTTACAATTTTTAGCACATGTGTGGCTTTTTGTTGCACTCTCTTTTCTTCATTTTATTCATGATAAATATGCAAATGTTACAGGAGTTTATATCTTTAATTTATAGCCCCTTACAACACCAAGATATAAACGCACAACTCCCCCACTTAGATAAACAATGTCAAAAGTTGATGATACAAGAGGTCATTATAGAGTCATATCTATGTGGTCCCCTTCCACTATGCATATAATTCCCTCCGTTCGCATTCCCTCCGAACCATGGACTTAAATAGCCAGAGATTTCAACACAAAGAAAATAAAGACTACATGGTAGGCTAAGGTGAAATGGTGTAACGATACAAAATATTGTGATTGAAAACATATGATTGGCTCAACATGGGTGATCTAGGGGTATCTTGCACTAATAATGAGTGCAACAAAAGGGTTAATAAAACAGGAGGTCGACAAGTCAAAGTAACAAGTCGATAAACACACATATATAGGCTAATTTGGTGATTTCCTAAGAGATTGCCTTCATAAACTATCAATTCCTGCTAATTCATTAAGGTCTCAAAATAATTTACACAGCAATGTTTCTAAAGTCTACAATACTAACTCACACTTAATAATTTTGGAGGTCATTTTTGCATAATAGAATGAAACAAATATTTTAGGCTTAAATCGACACCAAGATAAATCATAAAGGGTAAAGTCATTCCGGCAAAGATTAATTCTAGTTATAAATTTAAGAAATATTTTGTCCAAAATTCAAAACTGGCAGAATTATCAAGAAAACTAGAAAATCGAAGCAAAACATACGTCAAGTATTAATTCAACTCCCAATCCCCCCACTATATTAGTACAATGTCCCATATTCTACATAAGGAAATAAATACAACGCAAAGAGTAGAATAAAGACAATTAAACTCCCTGAGCTTTAGCATTAAAATTTGAGATTTGGCAGAAATCTTTAGATTATTTCCGTCTTCTCGCAAGCTCTTTATCCCCTATGATCACAAAAACAAACCAAAGCATAAAATCATTCTAAACAAGAATTATGAAGTGTACAGTAAATACAAACTTACTCACTTTTCGTAGGAATCACTTTGCGATTTAGCACAAGCAAGAACCTTATTAAACCCACTTGTGCCCAAGTGGGACGAGTTATCAGTCTGTATGCGTTTTTTTATTTTTTTTCCAGAGGAACATACCACACAAATTCCTATATTACGGTATACAAGGTTTAGACATGTTTAAAACTTAAATTTTTAGGATTTCAGAAGGAGGCTACGACGTAACCGTGAAACGGGATACGTCGTAATCAAGTGGTAAATTTTTTAAGTTTTAAGGTGTTACGGCGTAACCAGGAAATGGTTTACGTCGTAACTGCAGTGGTTATGGCGTAACTAAAGTTGTTACGCCGTAACTACTGCAAATTCAGCAAGGTTACCACATAATTATGAGTCAAGCCGGTCTCGATAATTGCCTCCTAGCTTTTAGATTCTGCAAAACAAAGTAAGAAACATGCAAACCAACTAATGCAAAAAGGAAGTTTAATTAAATAAAGGACGGGTTGTCTCCCGACAAGCACTTTTGTTTATTAACGAGTCTTCAAGTTAGATCATGACCATTCTACATTTCTTCATCTTCTAATTTTTCCTTATTTATCTAATAATCTTTGTTTATTCTCTCCATAGTCATTTTACATACCTTTCCAAATGCCACTTTTATCCAGTTGTCAAAGCTTAAATTCTACCATTCTAAATTTGTTCACATATCATCGTTACTACTTTCCTAATATTCATTGTTCTTCCTAAGGTTGTCTCCTCCATCACATTCGTTGAAATGAGGGTTACATGAAGCCCACCAATGTCTCCTTTTTGTATTGGAAATATCTTTTGATCTATCATTCTTATCATTAATTATTTCAACCCTTATATCGGCGATGTTAGGTGTTGTTCTGGGAAATCCTTTTATGATCAATATCTTATTATTGTAATACCTCACCAGCCCCCAAGGTTATATTTAGTTATATCCAGCTTCTCTTTTTATAATAGGTGGGAGGTTCTGTTATAGGGCTGGTGCTGGTCATCGAAAACCTTCTAACACAAAGTTATTACAACCCCTAGAGGCAAGTACCTAACCGTTAAAGTAGTAGTTAAGCAAGACTGGGGGTTGTTATTGTTCTCTAGGGGATAGTTGGGAAGGCTTGCTTATGGCTAATAGAAACTTTGTAAGGTAGTCTTTAGTGTTTAAAATGAATCACTTGCTTCCAAACACTCTAAAGTAATCTAGAGTAGGTTTCCTACCTTTTAGGAGTTCATAAGGTGTTTGTCCTAAGATGGCTCTAATTAGGATTCGGTTGAGAATGAATGTTGAAGTGTGGTCCGGTTGTCGTAAGGGACTTCTACAAGAAGTTTTACAACTCCCTAGGCAGAGTACCTAACCGTTATAGTAGTAATATAGGCAAGACTCGGGGGTTGTTATCGTTCTCTAGGGGAATAGGTTGGGAAGGCCTGATCATGGTCTAACAGAATTCTAGGGGTTGAGAGAAGATTATTTTTGTGTTTTTATATTTTATGAAAGCAGGTAAATCTATAGTTTGAGAGGTTGGTTTAGTTTTAGCTATTAAACTAAATAATAAACTACACTAATGGTGATAACAATATAATAAAAAGATTGTATTCATTTAATCATGTATTACTCCCTAGATTGCTTCTCCTAGTGTTGTTGTTTTGTCACACTTGTGATGATCTATGTAATTATTTCCTAAGTCATGAACAGATTACACAAACCTGCCATCTATTTAATATTCTGTTAGGGCAACGCACAAGTAAGGTAGTATGAAGACTATTACAAGGCCCCTAAGAGTACATTAAATGCATTTGAAATATATTAAAAGTGGATAAACCATATAAGAGGCAAGGTAGTATAAAGACTGTTACCCGATGGTATCCTTTCTACACAATCATGTTTCCCTAGACATATCAACAGTGATACAGACAAAAGCTGGTTTTGTAAAGCCTAACATGCATATTCATCACAAGAAGCAACGCCGCTAAGATCTATATTCTAGGTTTCATACAATCATAAATGAACACAATAGGGAATTTAGCCAAGCATGTTAAAGATAAAGCAAGAACAATAAATAATCAAACAACAAGACATATTGAATGATTAAGATAATCTTACTTGATTAAAACAAGAATTGAAGGAGTTACAATAGGGTTTTGAAGCCCTAAAATCGTCCTTATAAGCTGCCAAACAAACTAGGGTTCGTCTCCCTTTTTTACTCTAAAGTTACACACTTAAAACCCTAATTTCGGGTTTGTATATAAAGAAAAATCGCTGCGACAGCGTCGCGTTTTAATCGTGATGCCGTCATGAAGTAGAATATTCCAGATCTTGGGCTGGGTCATGCGTGCTGACGCCGTCGTGATTTCTTGTGACACCGTTGTGGGGTGAATTGTGACGGTGTCACGTGTATCTTGTGACGCCGTCTCTAGCCGCTGAGAACATAATCTTGAGAGACGTTGGTGTAGGTCCGTAGACTTGTCTGTTTCTTCTCCAAATGAGCCCATGTTACGTGTATTTCCTCCAAGTGCCTTCCAAATGCTAAATACCTGAAAAGGAATGATTAAGTAACTATTTTGGGCATAAATGCACGATTTAGGAGGTTAAATAACCTCGAAAAAATGTATAAAATGACACCTCATCAAATACCCCTACACTTGGGATTTGCTTGTCCTCGAGCAAATATGCTTTTCTACCTAGACAATAGCAGTATTAGGGTCATTTAACCTACTCTTTAAAAGTATTTTACAACACAACCTTCTAGACCCCGTAATTAAAAGCACGGAAAGCATATACTAGCACCTCACATAAGTGTTTGGGATTCTCTCTTTCTCTCGGTTGTATAATGAATTATAACATAATGGGGAAATGAAAAATCAACACTCATTACCTGTCATAGCATATAAATTACCATAGGTTTGGTAAAGGATCAAACCTCCACCGCTAGGTGCAAGCATTATTCATTACTATCTAAGAGGTCTTTTAAAGGGTTGTGGGGTGTAGATGTAAGATAACTTATAATGGAAACGGAAACAGATGGGATACATTTGGGTGGCTTTGGGTGAATTTGGAGTGGAAAGGTTAGCTAATTATTTACACGAATACACGCTGGTTTGGTTGCTAAGCCAAGACTCAGACAAAGATATACAAACTCTACATAACTCTACATCAATCTCTTTCTTTTTATGTTCTGTTTTTTTAATAACATAATACATCATAACATGGGGTTTATAACACGTACCCCTACACTTGAGCTTTTACATACTTTACAAATGAACTATTCTATGACCCGATTTGAGGTGGATCAAAATAACATGGAGATTATCTAACAAACATATGGGGGTATTGACTTAACTTTTCTTCCCCATTCTTTCGCGAAATAAATACTACCATGAATCGCAATCGTCCCAAAATAGTATTTACAAGGATAAGGACTTAGCAACCGTGTACTCAATAATTAACTTGGGTTAAAACAATAATGTACTAAAATTGAGTACATACAAGGTAGGCTAAGGCGATTAGGGTGTAACGATTGGTTTAAGGGTTATAATGCTCTTCATTAATAGTCTGGCTTAACCAGAAAATTATGAGAACCGTGAAAAAGGATAGGCTCGGAGGGTTGTACTAGGGGTATCATGCACTAAAAATGAGTGCATGGAAAGGGTGTGGGATAGTTATATGATCGGTGTGACCATCATAACAATTACAGGTTTAAAACGCGAGTTAATCCTAGTGCCTCTTATCTAGCAAATCCTAATACTTACTATGCGGTCTCGGGATGCATCACAAAATAAGTTCTAGAATTTAATATACTACCGGTACACTCATATAATTTAAACCGATCTCAATGCTCCAGAAAAGGCGACAAAACCACATATACACTTCCGTAATGATGGAATAGATACACATGATTGATCACTACTAAACTCGAGAAAGCTAAAGGTACAAACTATCTTGGGTATCAATAATAGATACCTGAACTCCTAAAGATCTAAAGGCGAACCTTAAATTTTTAGGGTGGAATTCTGAGGGTTTTTGTGCTAGTCATACACATTCCTATCTATGAGACGCTATTAATATTCGGTTTTCGTCGGTATGTGCTATAAAAAAATTTAAATTTGGGTCAAAATTACCTTTTTATGCTATGTTTTGATATATCACCCATCATTTTAAGGAGAAAGCAAATGGCAAATGAAGGAATAGTTTCTAAGGCTTATTTCCCCCTACACTTAAGTTGAACATTATCCCCCAATGTTCTATAGAAGTACCCGTAAAAACAAATAAATGGAAAAGAAAACAAGTAAAAGAAACTAGTACTCCCCTGGTTTGCTCAATAATGAGGAAGAAACAAGTGATAACTGGTTAAATCGTCCTCCAAGAATCATCCAATGAAACTTCCTAAGAACTTCTAAGCTTCTTCTCATTAAATATAACCTATGATCAAAGACAAATACAACTACACCAAGCATAAAATGTGCGATATAATAATATACAGTGTGAAATTAGAGATGACTCTATAAAGCAGTAAAGATAAGATGAGAGAATTGTTAAACTCGTTGTTTTGCATATTTATAAAAGAATTACAACTTTCTTAAGTGTTGTACAAGTTTTATTTTCAAAAATACTTAAAATTTTCGAGTTTTCCTGTAACTGGGCGTTTGACGCCGTCAGGAATATCCTGACCCCGTCACAAGTGTCGTGGTGACGGCATCACATGTAAATCGTGACGCTGTCTCCACACTCTGTGAAAACTCATTTTTCGTTTTTGGTAAAAAAATTCCTGCACTCATTTTTATATGTTATTTTCCTGTACAAAATGCTGCATAAAAACCTAAGAATTAACAATTCAATCATATGACTCGAAACTGACGCGAATTAATCTAAACAATTTATTTCAAATGTTTGAATTTGGTTCTAAAAACCAGATATTTCCCCTACACTCATTTTATTGCAAAATACCTTTGATTGCAAATAAGACGAAGTTACAAACAAACAAAGCATAATTACAAACTAATTCAAACATAATAAAACAAACAATAAAGAGTTAAAACATGCAAGACACTCCTAATATGCGGGAAAAGTAAATATTGGGTTGCCTCCCAAAAAGCGCTTTTCTTTATTTACAAGTCTTATAGCTAGACTCGAAGTCACACATCCTTACGTGACTTCTCCTTCATCATCTATTCAAGTCACATATTCGGGCCCAAGCTCTAAGCATTCCTTATAAAATCCTATTATTTTGCTCATTACATACTCCACTCCTCTTCTCTTGTCTTTTTCGTTCCTAAGGTAGACTGATTTCGGGTGCTCTTTTTCTAAGTCCGATAGTGAGTTGTATTGTTCTATCATATGGGACATCTTATAAGCAACTTTATCGGTCCCGTTAGTGAATCTTACAACACATTCGGGTGAGTTGTGAGTCATGTTGGACATTTCCACAAAAGGTTTCCCTAGTACTACTTGTGACAACCTAGGGTCTATAATTGAACTAATATCCTCAACAATCATGAAGTCTACGATATAGGTGAAGTTTCCTACGAAGACATGCACTCCCTTGATCCTTCCTGTGAAATTGCTAACTCCTCTATTTGAGTTTTCCCTAGGGTCAAGTTTTCTCCTCATGATCCAATTATACATCATTCAAGTCATGATGTTTAGAGGGGAGTTAGGATTAATGTAGGCTTTTTCCACATGCACATGCCCAATGTTGCATGGTTTCTTGAGATTTGATGGGCACCCTTCTGTGATGATGGATTTCCTTAGAAATATCAAAGGGATTAGGCTACACTTGAGGTACTTGTGATATGCGAGTTCACTCCTAGTTGGGAATATATCAAAGTATTCTACTCCTA
Source organism: Tanacetum coccineum (assembly GCA_026074375.1). Lineage (NCBI taxonomy): Eukaryota > Viridiplantae > Streptophyta > Magnoliopsida > Asterales > Asteraceae > Tanacetum > Tanacetum coccineum. Next base: position 49,720 of record BQNB010022908.1, on the reverse strand, counting down.
CCCCTTAGGTTGTTGTACTCCCTTCCTCTTTAGGTTCTCCTTCGTTAGAGTCATCATTTTTTCTAATTAACTCAATAAACCTTACTTCTCTATCGCCCCCCTTTGTGCAAACGACCTCGGTGTCGGATGATTAAGGAAACAATCTGAGCTATTCGAAGAATCAATTGAATCTGAGGACTTTTTCAGTGATGAATGCAACTGATGGATCAAGCGGTGTGGAGGGGTTGACATAGATATTATACGGGCTGTCCTTTTCTTCTTCCTCATTCTCTTTTGCTTTCTCATCATAGGAGTCACTTTGTTTCTCAGAATGGATTATGATGGCGTTGATCGAACCTTGGACATGGTTTGAGCATTACGGGTCCATATTTGGGTAAGAACGAGAAGACAAAACTGGGGAAGTACTCAGTTTCGGGTTCTTAACTGTATCGCCAGGTAGTGCTCCTGCTATTTGATCGATGATGGCCTTCAACACTGTGTCAATTTTGTTGGTCATCTCACTTTGTTGTTGTTTGAAATCGGCTTCAAACTTGGACAGTCTAACGCCTTAAGATGCCATGAAATTGGATACCAATCCTTTAAGATTTGATTGATTGTTAAATCTTTGAAGACGGTTATTGAAGGAACGGTTTGGGATTGAACCGTTGGGTTGGAATCGGTTAGGTGGGTTTGAAAAATTATTATGAGAATTTTAGGGTTGTCTCCACCTAAGGTTTGGGTGAATTCTCCATAATGGATTATAGGTGTCACCAAGATTGTTTTGCTCGGGCACGAAAGTATACCACTTACCTCCATCTTCATCGGTACGTGAGGATGCGTATTCAACAAAGGCTTGTTCAGGATCTTCCATGCAATACTGAGTGTCGTGAGGACCATTGCAGATTTCACATGAGGTAGTGACTTTGTTCACTTGGGTAGGTTGCATCAGAACAAGATGAGCTTCCATCAAGCGTTGGACTTGATTTTCGAGCTCGATTAGACGGCAGTCGAATGTACTCGGGACATCTTGAGGCAAAGCGATTGCCTTGACCGGCTTATCGAAATCCCTTTGGTCGTTCTAACTTTCGTTGTCATAGAGGGCTAGGTCCTCTAATAATGCCCAGGATTCTTTGGCGTTTAGGTCACGAAGCTTACCACCGGTCGATTGGTCAATGGTTCGTCTTGTGACAGGATTGACATGGTCATAAAAGATTTGGACTTGGAGCCAAAGGTTGATGCCATGATGAGGGACCTTTTGTAATGAGTCCATGCTTCAGATAGAGATTCTCCATGATGTTATTGGAACATCAGGACATCACTGAGGAGTTTTGCGATCTTTCCCGGTGGAAAGAATTGAGCAAGGAAACGAGTAGTAAGATCCTCCCATGTGGTGATGGATCCTGTTGGAAGACGTTCAAGCCAATTGCTAGCTTGATCGCGAAGGGAAAATTCAAATAAATGCAGGCGCGTTCTTTCCCTATTTTCACCGTCAAGGTCAAGTGAGTCCACTAGTTTTAAGAAATCCTTAAGGTGTTGGTTTGGATCCTCGGACCGAAGTCCGTGGAATGAGCATCCGTTTTGCACCAACCGGATGGTGTCAGATCGAAGAGGTACGTGTATTTCCTCCAAATGCCTTCAAAATGCTAAATACCTGAAAAGGAACGATTACATACCTATTTTGGGCATAAATGCACAATTTAGGAGGTTAAATAACCTTGAAAAAGTGTATAAAATGACACCTCATCATTTTACAACCCTCATTTCTCTCTCTAGACTTTCTTAGGCTTATTTGTTAAGTAATTCGATACATCTACAATTGGTAACAGTCGCCATGGGGTGATATCATGAGTTTGTGTGCGTTTATATCTTGTTTAGATTGTCTGTTTTGTTGTCTTTGTGGTTTCGTCACTTTCAAATCAAATCCCAGATTTTTGTGTTTAAAAATGTTAAAGTTTATGTTTTTAAGCAAGATCTAGGTCTAAGATAACTAGTTATGCAAGAAAAAATCAAGGTAAAACGTCAAAAGGGTGAGTTTTTGTGAAAAAAGTACGTTCTTTAAGCAGGCGAAACATGTTTTGAAGCTAGCGAAACATGTTTTGAATATAGCGAAATATGTATGCAAGTGAAACATGTATGCGAAATATGTTTTCATGCGATTTATGACAAGTTGAAGTTCAAGCGATTTATGTCATTTCATGGAAACAAAACTCTGCTTAATTTTTCTTAGGTCATGCGAAACATGTCAAGCAAAATATGTATGCGATTTATGTCTTCATGCGATTTATGACAGGTTGTTAGTTCAGTACATAATTGTGTAAAATGAAACTTTGTCCAATTTTCACAAACCAAGCGAAACATTACATTGTCATATTCCTTGAGAAATATTACAGTACATATTCTTTGAGAAACATTACAGTAACATATTCCTTGAGAAAGATTACAGTGACATATTCCTTGAGAAACATTACACTGACATATTCCTTGAGAAACATTACATTAATCACAAAAATATCTTATTTTCTATGGTTTGTCTTACTTTGTACAATCCTGTGAAATACTTGGATTTCTCGGTTTTAGTGAAGATTTGTAAAATCCCGTGGAATACCAATCTTAATCACCGATAACAACACTCTTTAACACAATCCTCCTTTATCACTGTTCTATCAATCTTTAATCATTTTACTTTTCAATTAAAGCAAGATGACTACTTTAGCAGAACACATAATTGTTGCTGGTGCTGAGAACCGTCCTCCAATGCTTGAGAAATCAATGTACTATTCATGGGCAAGTCATATACGTCTATTCATCAAAGGGAAGAAACATGGTAGGATAATGCTTGATTCAATCCACAATGGTCCACTGGTCTACCCAACTATTAAAGAAGACGGGAAGACTCGACGGTGAATGATGGAGCAGTTTTGAGTGTAGCACGCAGTAGCAATTGCTTCAGTCCATAAGAATAACGGTTTACGATAGAAAATCAACATTGTTCTAGAAGCATCCACTAGCGTGCGGTTTCTTCATTCCACGACTCTGTTTTGTTGAGATGTTCTGGCAGAAGACGCTTGGTCAGAGATGCCAACACTATTAAAGTATTGAAGCACTTGATTCTTGAATTATGTGTCATTGTCGGTTCTTACGATGATGACTAAAGCTTGCAGAAGAACTGTAATTTTCTTCAGAAAGGTTTTAATCTCTTCTGGTGCTTTGTCTTTTGATCTAAGAAATTGTACCCAAGTGTAACGAGAGTAGTCATCCACTATCACCAGAATATACCGCTTCCCATTTATGCTTTCGACTCTTATTGGACCACACAAATCCATATTAAGAAGATGTAACCTCTGCTTAGAATTTGGAACTGGTTTGGGTGGGTGAGATGTCTTTTTCCCTTTTCCTTGCTCACAAGAAGGACAAAGATGTTCTTTATGATATTTGAATTTTGGAAGACCGGTGACGAGATCGTTCTTAGCAAGGTTATTTATGGTGTCAAAATTGAGATGGGATAAACGTTGATGCCATAACCAAGACTTGGTAGAAGTAGTACAAGCCATGAGGCAAATTGGAGATGCAGAGACCATTTCATGGAGATTAATGGTGTAAAGGTTTGTTGTATGATTTCCTTTCAACATATCAACTCCATCGAGGTTTTTGACGAAACATGTGTTCCTTCTGAAAGCGACCTTTAAATTTGAATAAAAAAACTACCCAATCGAGAACAAGTTGTGCCCCAAGCCCTCAACAAAATAAACCCCGATGATCAATATATTTCCCCATTAAAGATTATCGTAACCCAGAACTGCAGCAACATGATCATTTCCAAAGCGGACGGTTCCCAAGAACTTCCAGACGAAATTTATGAGAAGCTTTAGATATCCTGTCATATGCTTTGAACATCCCGAGTCGACGTACCATAAACAAATTTGGACGGCCTACCAAAGAATAAGTAAAATTTGGAAACCGTTTTCTTGTAGGTTCATGAGGGTTAGACATACATGCATTATCACCTTTAGAGTAGTCAGACTGACTCTCTGACTCATTAGATTCAATTAATTTTCCTTTAAGGTCAAACATTCTTCTAGTAGGTGACCACCTAAGGTAAGTTCTAGGTTTCCTAGGCTTAGGTGAAGCAAGTCTTTCTTTGGATCCTACCTTCTTAGTTTTCGTGACCTTTGGCTTATGTTTCTTTTGAGTTGCAGTTTTTGAAACATTAGCATATAGGTTATTCACATAAGAATTTATGTCATTCACATAATTGAGCACACAAACATCATGATTATAAGTAATTAAACATTGCTTACACATAGCACATATAACTTTAGATTTATAATTTCGTAGCAAGCTTAACGTTATTACATTCAGATGACATATGTTTCTTATTCTTAGAAAGCAGTAAATTCCTATGGTGTTCTTCTACTTCAACTTCTTTATTCTTGATGCAACTACTCTTAGACGTAGAAGGCACCCTATCATTCTTTGTATTGCTCCTAGGCTGTGGCCTTCTGGTCTTAGCAGTGTTGTCTACTCCTGTAGAAGACAAACCATTTGAGTCATAATTGACATGTTTCTTAGTGATGATATAAGGTTGTGAAACAGTGATCGGATTTGTCATAATGCTTGCTTTAACTTGGTTGATAGGCACAAATTTGTCTTCCCTAGAAGTCTTAAACGGATTAACCCTAAACATTCCTGGGGTAATCACATTATCATTTTTCAAAACTTTTGATTCTTTGGTGATAGTTACCAAGTTTAAAGTGACTGGGTTTGACAAATCATTCATCTCAACAACCTTTGAAGGAACCAAAGTTTTTGAAAGTTTTTGACGTTCAGATTGAAATGCATTTGGTTATCTCACAACAAAATTGTTTCTTAAAGATTGCAAAGACGGTTTCCTCTTGGTTGATTGATTTTGCAAACTTAGTATTTACACTCGTACCTTTGGTGATGTCCTTTTGTTCAGAAACCTTATCAAATAACTGGGCTCTTAGCTTAGCATTTTCATAAATCGTATCATGTAACTTTTGTTGCAAAGAGTCAGTTATGGTTTTGGTTTAAGCCCATGTCACATTGATAGAGTCAAATAGGTTCTTATATGTGGTCTTAAGATGAACATTTTGTTTAGCATAATTCAAAGCCTGAAACTTTAATTCCACGTTCTTATTCTCTAGTTTATGAGAAAAATAATCAAGGGTATCTGATTCACATGGAGTATTCTTACTCTTACCCTTGAGATCTCCTAACTGAGCTTGCTTGCAACCATTAGATCTTTTGTTGCATGTCATTATAAGCTTCATCATACGAAATCTTGTCATATTTGTATTCTTCACATTTTGTGTACCAATTATTCCAAAGAACAACATATTCTTTTTCCTTTTTAATAATGCAATTTTCATGTTTTTAGTTCGTACGATAAAGCTCAGTTTGGAGATTAGATGTATCTACATTAGAATTACTTTGCATAATAGACATAATATCCTGACTGACAACTGCTCTTAAGAGACACTCAATTTTAAATTCCAAAGCCTTGTGCTTAGCAAGAGATTCATCAGCATCTTTTGCAAGAGATTTGAAGTCTCGAACAAATTTAGCTGCTTCCTTTAAAAATTATATTTCGAAGTTTTGAAGTATAGTGTCAACTTGGTTGACGATAGGAAAAATTTCATCTTTTACAAATTTGTGAATCTCTTGATGAGCCGTAGATGACCAATTGTGTATATCTAATGTCATTTTTGGTTTTACAACACGTTGAAGAGTCACAATGGTGTTTTTTTACCTCATTTAGAAATTTTTGTGCAACACTTAGAGAAGTATCGTCCAAAAACTCTTCATTTGGTAGTGAAATTGATTTTGAAACAGTGGCCGTTTTGGAAGTATTTGAAAAATACAACTCTTCACGTGACTTGGCCTTTTGAGAAACAAACACCCTTGAAATAGACTCTCTTGAGCAAGTTGCAGTGTCTCCTCCGAATCATACACAACAGGAGGATCATGCTTTTCTAATAGAACTTTGCCATTATACAAACATGTTGAGCTTGCTTGAGATAAAAAGGATTCTGATAACCTAAAGCTATTTTCTGTTCAGTGTGGTAAAACGAGTCTGGCTTAGGTGAAAGCATGTGCATCGTTTGAATCGATTGACCCGTTTTTACAAAAATGTTATCTAATTCCTTTATTTTTTTTCTCAAGTTGAATTTGTTTATCAAGAAGCTCGTCTTCGCGTATTCTGAAATCAGACTTCAACTTTTTATTTTCTTCTTGAAGAGAAGAAACAATTGATTTTTCTTTTGAAAGCTGGTTATTTAAATTTGCAATTTCCTCATTCAAAGTCGTTATCATTTTAGCAGAACTTAAGTGAAGTGCATTTATCTTTTTAGTAAGACATTGCTCTTGATAAACAGACTTTTGATAACACCTTTCAAGTTTGTCATATTTTTCTTTATTGATTTCAAAACACTTTTCTTGATTTTTATATCTAGCAAGCTCAATGGTCAATTCAGCATTTGTTTCTTTCATTTTGCGATTGACCGTGTTGACTTTCTCAACTTCAATGGCTAAATTATTATATAATGATTCAAAATAAGCATGTGTTTACTCAATAGTTGCAGGATGTTTTTCTACTGTTCCCCCGCTTTGTTCCACACTAGAAACCGCAGAGATAACATTACTATCATTCTGTTAAACTTGGTGTGGTGCAGAGATAACATTACTGTCATTCTGTTAAACTTGGTGTGGTTCTGGAATGGGTTCGAGTAGTTCAGTATACTGCTCCTCTTGAGTAAACATATTGAATATATCATTATTATAACAATTTTTAGAATGATGTACCTCAGCTGATCCGTCTGAGTCATAGACGAGAGGTTTGTCAGTCTGAGTACCCAATGTCGATGCTTGCTGCAAATTAGCCATCAAAATGCAGTTTGCATTGACTTCCTCAATCTCTTCAAGATCTCCTGCAGCAGCCATGAAATCAAATTCCTTAGCTTGGAGTTGGATCCCTGCCTCTTCCTTTTGAGTAATCAGCAACTGAGTCTAAAGAAAGGCAACATCCTTTTTTCTTGGTCTGACTGTGCAGTTCCTAGCAAGATGACCTAATCCTATGCAGTTGTAACACCTTATCTAATTACCATTATTCACAATTGCATTAACTTTAGCCCGTGATGCTACAACATTACCATTCCCATTCGGATTCGGATTCTGATTAGTAATCCCCGGAACAACAATAAGCCCATTCTGATTTCCAACATTCCAAATACCCGGATTCTGAACTGCATTCTGAACAACTTGACAGTCTGTATTGCATTATACCTATTCTGATTCCCAACATTTTGCCCAACATACTGTCTAAACTGATTCCCCGCATTACCTCTAACCATCTACATATATCTGTCTTGGCCTAAATTCATACGCGGCTGTGCAATCTGCCTATTACGAGGGTTTGATGAAACTCACTGGTTGTTGTTGGTTGGTGTTGAGTAGTTTAGTTTGAATGCCTTAGCCATTAGAACAAGTGTCATGTTCATTGCAGTTGTGGTATCTGTAATGTCTTTGGGATTTGGCATTGGTTGTTGCATGTAGTTCATGTTGAATGATGGTTGTGGGTTAAAGTTGTTGTTGGGTTATGGTTGTTGCATGTAGGTAACCTTTGATGGTTGATCTTGCTGAAACACTGAATAGTTGTAAAGATTGTTAGAATTTTCCATAAGTGCCAGAAGATCATGTGCTCTTGCAAGTCGTTCTGCCCTCAGCTCATTTACCTCTGCCCGATTGTATTTCAAGAAATCATACAACTGAGTGTAATCTACTTCATGCAAATCTTTTGTTTGGTGAACAATGTTAACATGTCGTCTCCATTCTGGTTGTAAGCTGTTTAGGAACTTGAGATTGCTGGCAATCTTTTCTGGAAATTGTTTGTTTCTTTTAAAATCATTCATTAGCTTCAAAAAACAATGATAGTAAGAGTCAATCGATTCCCCATCAGTAGAAGTAAACCTTTCCCATTCATTAAACAACTTAGACCTTTTGTCTTGAATCCCAATATCAGAACCTTTCATCATTTGCTGAACACGTAACAAGATTTCTTAAGCAGTTTCACAACTATCAACAGCAGCATATATGTCTTCAGGAAGACCCATGAGAATAATCTAAATGGCTTGATCATCAGCTTCTGTTTGCTTTACTTCCTTTTCAGTAAGTTCATCATCAGTCTACTCATGAAAGGTTTCAGCAATAGGAACTTCACGGTCTGGATCACCTGGTTCAGGAATCATTTGTCTGACATATAGACCATTCATAATAGAGTTTTAGATTAACTTTCCATTTGGTTTACTCTTTGCATAACGAAGAAGACGAGAAGACCATGGAACATAGTTGTCTTTGTTAAGCATAGGTGGACGGTTTTCAGAACCAGCAGCATTGCAAAAGTGATGTAAAATGATATGCAAGGATCATTTTAGTGATTAGTGATTATGAGAAAGAAGTTGTTATAGAAATAATTCAGATTTACCACCATTGGCACTGACATGCAATTATTTTTTAATTCTGGAAGAGGCGCCAATGTATCATTCTGCGATTAATAATTAGAGGAATAATTATTTATTGACTACAAGTGTTGTGGATGCTGCTTCACATCACCTCCAAAAATAGCCTTTATAACTACTATTTTCATGTTAGCGTTTGACTTGTAATCAAAAAGTGACACCCACACATGCAAAACTTGTTTGTATCTCAAGTCTAAGGATGACTTATTTAAACCATTCGATATCATACTCATGACGAGGATCCAAAAGTAAATATTCGAAGGTTGTGGTATCCATATATGCTCCACTTATAATTCAAATGAGTCGTGCAAGAACAATTCCATATATTTAAGATTAACCCAACACTCACATTTGTCTTATGTAACAATATTCCCATATTGTTAACCGACAATGGACATATTTAGAATGATAAAATCATTCAAGGATTAAACATGCAAATATAGGATAACAATTATTATATGTATGAATGACAAATACCACGTATCTTCATTCATCAGAAAGTAAAAATTGTCTTACATCCCAATTATCCAATTCTAAACAGTATGAATGTAACTAATTAGCAAGTTGAAGTCCAATGTTTCCAACATTCTCAACTCTTTCTTTACAAGACAGCTAAATAGTTATCTGAGTAAACTTTCCGAATACTTATTTCAAATTCACAAATTGTAAAGGATTTGAATGATATGACGGTTCGTATGTATATTTGCATTTACTGTTGCAAGTTATCATAGAATGAATGTGACTGTTCCTTTTATGGGGTATTAAGTCAAAACAAATACCTATCTAGACATTATCTTTACAGTTTCTTAAAATTTAAAGTATTCTTCATTCTTTAATGTGTATTGCTACAATGCTCTTAGCTGGAGCATATCTAGAGTTAGTTGAATTATCATTAAAGGTTGATATTCCTACTTTAACTAGGATTGATTATTCTCTTGTATGTGTGTATACACAACTAACTCTATGCCTTTTATATAATTCGTAAACATTTGTTTTAACACTCATCTAAACACTCTCAATTAGATACTGTTGTTGTTAGCTCATTTTGCTCTTGTACAAAAGTAATAACCAGTCTCATACACAATATAAGATATACATGATAAATCCTTCGTTAAAATGTTTCCATCCGTGTATTAAATTATTTCAAGTGAAATATATCATTTAAGACTTGCTTTAATGATGTATTGTATTGTGTTAGACTTAATTTCCGCATATGTTTATTTCATTAAACATTTATTCCAAGGTCGTTTGTTTTATTTCCTAAATTCCCAAGTGAAGTTTCATTCCAACCTCAAGGATTAACATCTATCTTAGATGGAATGATACCTTCAATATGTTACACAAAATATGAATTTTAAGGAAAAACATAGTGCTCCCACTTGATGTCAGGTGTACTCAGGAGTTATCTTAATTTAATCAAAAATCATATATTGTAATTAAACTTAAGATTTTAGCTCCCATTGTTGCAGGAATCCTATACACACTTGGATTTTTAATCTTGTATACTTTATAAAGGATTTTTTAAAACTCATACTTTTGATTAACAATCAGTCCTCGCTAAAGTTATTCCATAATGGAAAAAAGTTATATAAAAACTTTATTGTCTCTAGTACATATATAGACTCATAACCTTTTGAATTGCACATCTTTTCCTCGAATGTAATCATAAAAGAAAAAGTTATAAAAACTAATTGTTCATAATTCAAATATAGACTCATAACCCTTTTGCATACTTATTCGTCCTCGCAAGGTAATCATTAAGGAAGAGTTATGATCCTTAATTCGCCATATGTCAGATTTAAGAATACATGTATGACAATTAGTTATCTTTATATAATTAATGCGTGTAGAAAAGAAAGATTTAATCATAGTCAATTGCTTGAGTAAGGGTTAAAAACTCTTATCATCAGTCAGGCATTAATATGTATACAATCTTGTCCTTATGAGTCTTTCTTCAAAAGAAACTCATCCTCACCTTTCAGTTTAACTGTTTGGTAAAAGATCAATCAAGCTCAAAACTTTGATTGCCTTTTAAGGACTGCATCTTGTCATTCATAGTTCTAAGATATTTATCATATTCAAGATGTGATAATTCAATTTATTAGTTAGCAGGCTTATTATGACCCTCTAACTTATATTCCTCAGCATTGATATTAAAATATCATTCCATTGATGAGGTATCCTCGTAGATTTACAAATGAGAGTTACATTATACTTTGGTTCGACATTTTCATGTTTAACCTTAGTATGACATCAGCAAATGAATTCAGAAGGTTATGTATTTTGTTCTTGGATATCTTTAAGATCTATAGATACTCCCACTTACTTTTGTAAGAAGAGATACTTCTCTAAATACTAATTATTTAAGCAACAATAAATTATTCTTAATTGGGACAACAAAATGCATTTTATAGTTTTCATCTTTAACTTGTTAATAAATATGTTAAAGTTATTACTCAAATTTCAAAACTTTAATCAGCATAAATGGGATTTATACTTAATCCATAATAGATTATGTCTTGAATAACTTCAAGGGTGAACTTTATTGAGTCGTATCATGTCACTTGCAAAATTCTAACCTTGATTGATTTTTGGAGATAGAACAATTAAAGTTATCAGAAATCAAACAATATGAATATAGTTTGTTTTAACACATTAGACATACCATTATAATGTAGTATTCTATGAATATTGGAATTGTGACTACATATTCCATAGTTAATTAATGTATCTTTGAATCAGTTACTCACAATTGGGTCGAGCCAAATTGAATAGAAAGTATTTTAAACCAAGTGCATGCTATAACGTATATATCTTTGAATAGTACAATAACTCTATGTTCATGTGTTTCAAGAAAACAGAACATGTCAAGTATACATTATAAGTCTTTGAATAATTCAAGGACCTTATTGTTCATGTGTTAATCAAGAAGACATAACAATTTTACTGCTTACTTTATGTTATGAGTCATTGATAAATCAAGGACTTTATAATTATGTCTTAACAAGAACATAATTATTCTAACTAAAGTAATTATGAACGCAAACTCTTGAGTTCAATAGTTAATTAAGTTAATTCTTATACTATCATAATTATGATTATATAATTTGATACAATAAGTATATGTTCAAAAACATGTAGGTCACATACACTAAAGTAGCTTTATAATATATCTTGACACTTAAATGTAATAGGGAAACAAACACCGTATGTGTTTAAGTCCTAGTAGATTTATTGGCTTTCTTACCTTGCGGTCAAAAGAAACCAATAATTATATTATTATATGTTGTTCCATGCACACACTTAAGATTTCTCCAACTTGTGTACGGGACAACATGATCTAAAGTAGAAAAACAGTACGACAAGCGCTTGATTGTATACGTAATGTGCTATCGTTGTATGGTATATTTAAGATGATTCAAGTTTTAAATTTATATTTTGTCGACTAAACCAAAAATACACTTACCAGCAATGTTACTTCGATCAGTAGTAGTTTCGTGGTAAGTAGGATGTCGAACACTTAAAGCGAGGTTAAACCTATCAATTTAATTAATATTTCTTGGTTATCTAATCTATGTTAATTCTATTCTATTCTAAAACCTATGTCAGTCTAAATCCTAATTCTAACGGGAAAATGGGGTTTTCAGCCTGAGAGACTGGCACGGTTTGGTTGGTGTCTATAATCAATTCAAGGCACTTTAACCTAACGCAAGCTAATAACAAAAGATGAAAGAGCAGATGAATTATCCATTTTAATAAAAACATATTAACCATTATTAATCCAGGATTAGAAAGCCTCTGGTTCCGCGCTATACCCCATTTCTTTGAAATGTTCTCCCCCCCATGATTTCTTCTCTCGAGGTGCATATCATTCGTAAGAATTAGGCGTTACAATTCATCCTAAGACATATGACACAATATTTTGTCATAATTAAACGCAATCCCGCAATACAATGTATCCTCTATTTGCTGATTATAATCTATCTTTGGGATTAAAGCAATGGTGATATTGTTAAACCCTAGCTCATAGACCCGTTTAACCTCATTACGTTTAATGGCAATTTATACACTAGTAGTCCACTTATCCAACTATCCAATGGAATCAGAATGTTACTTGTTGAATTATCTAGTTCACCTACTAGTCAACACAATCAATAAACCATCAGCAATATCCAATTAACTAGTTAAGCCCAAAGCGTATCCTAGACACAGACTTAGAAGGACAATATTTGTGTAACTATAATTCTAGATGTATAGATTACTATATGGAGAGCTATCCTGGACTCTAAATCTGCTTGGTCCGCTTCACTAGATCCAGTTGAATGATAGGTCTCATACAAAGCGCGTAAACAAGTATAAATTGATAAACATAAACAAGCACTCAACGATAAATCAAGAAATCTGAGATAAAACGAATACCAAACAATTCAGATCTTCATTAAAATGGCTACATTCCGAGGTATTAGACTTCTAAAACGTCATAATAAATACAAGAGCAATTATTTAGCCAAGGTAAACTAATCAGTTAGCGAATGATAACCAAACTGAAACGATACTAAAGTATAATTGAATTAACTTCTTGTCTCCTATGAATTCGATTAGCGCTGTCGACCTCTTCTGTCTTTTTTCTTTTTGAAATTAACATTTTGTGGTTTAGGTATGAGAATAATGATTTAACCCACACTTATAAACTCGTTTTGGGTTTTCTATTTATAGGTCTGGAAAGTCGGTTGGACTTACGGCGATCAAGTGTTGGATACGGCGTACTGGGGTTATTTCTTGGAGTAGGGACCACGCTTGATATCTTCCAGAATATTATATTGATTCCATATCTTGAATACGGCATATTGATTCTCTTTGAATATGGCGTATTGATCTTTATTCCTCTGTGGTCTTTGGTGAGAGCAGGCACAGATACGCCGTATCTTCCTTGATGGATATGGCGTATTGGTCTTCAGAATAGTAATCTTCAAAATATCTTCATTTAAGCTCCAGAATGCGCGCCTTTTGCTAACTTTCACCAATTACCCCATAATTACTGTATCGATAAATATAAATGGATTACAGCAACATTTCTTTGCAAGTAACTATACATATGGTTAAAACATGGGATAAAATGATGTTAATACAATATAGACTTTATTTGATGTAATCAAATTTCCTCCCACTTGAATCTACTTGTCCTCAAAGAGACTTTAGAAGTTTATAAAAATTGTGTCCCTAAAGGATATTCCGTTAAAGACACTTTTTGATCTATTACAAGTACACACCAAAACACCTCACGAAATAGGAAGATGAAAACACACAAATCACTCAACTAATCTATGTGGTAACATGTAACTATTTCAACTCTATTGCTTGGTTCATGACGAGTATTCTATTCATAAGCTTGGCAAGATAACAATCTCCACCGCTAAGCTAGGAGTAACAAGTTTATAAAGTAAATGTGAGTTTTGTCATGGAAAGGGTTATGGTTGATCATTCTATAATCTTTCACCAGAAGTACCACTCCAACAAGGCAGCTGAAGCACACATACACACCTGGAACGCCGGGATAGACATGTGTGTTTGATCACATCCCCATTCGAATTTAACCAACGGTTAGGATGAAGAATGATATAGGGTAGGAACCTTCTATCTTTCACCAAAAGTAGTAAACCAACGAGGTACGAGACATGCATACATGGCCGTAATGACGGAATAGACATGCATGTTCGTATGGATCCTCATTCGCGTAAAACCAACGGCTAATCATCAGGTGAGAGGGAAGTAAATTGTTGTTAAATAAAAATCAAGAAACAAATAGATTAAGACTTAAGATACAAGTTGCTAGACACTTATTTCCCGACCGTTACCATGATAAAGACACAACTATTTACAACGTCTTGATCATCGATAAAAAACAACAACCTAAGTTGGTGTTCCTGTAACGGTCAACTTTCCAATCTCTCCAAAACTTTACATACTCTACAAGGCAAGTGGTGATATCTTCCACTTTGTAACAATCTTTACATCTGTGATTTTTAGACGTAATCCACGATAATCGAGCCTTCGTGTAATTCCTTCAGTAGTTGTGAAACGATTATCTTTAAACTTTCTTTCTCTTTTTGTATTTTTCTCATTTTTTTGATTTTTTTTTTTTAACTATACTTCAATCTCGGTGTAGTTTCACCATCTTCACGATCATAATAATTTTACGTAATTTTCTTTGATAGTTCCTTCATCTTTGGATTCACCAATAATTGTGACGGTAGTAAAATCACAAAACCCAAGCCCAAATGAACTTTTATAAAAAAATCTATCTATAAAGCCCACTCTTTTTTTATAACCGGTTATAACCCATAATAATCACCAACGATCATGCCTTTTTTTAAGTCGATATAAACTAGGAAAGGTATCAAGTAGAAATATTCTTACCTTTATAAAACCCCTCACTGTATGCTACAACAGTAAAAAAAAACCACGCCTAAAACCTCTCTTCTCTGTCGAACAAAAAAACCAAGAACACCACCAAACCATCATCAATCAATCCCAAATCACTTTCATTCAATCCTAAATCATCCCTAAACTAAACCTCATTAATCCTTAACAAAGATAAACCACCATGCATAAGGTTTTTCAAGTTCTTGATTTTTATTGATTTTGATTTTTGAGGGTGTTGATCTAATTAAGAGTAATTGAAGTTTTGACTACTAATATACATTCCCATTTGCAATGCGCAAATTTTTAACCGCACCAAAGATAGAAAATGACACAAGACTCGGGAAATACAAATTTTACACTTTAAGCAACTAGCAACTGTAAATTAAACTTAATCTAACAGGGTAGGTTAAGGTGTAAGGGTGTAATGAAATAAATAGTTGGTGTAATTCCTAAAGGATTGGCTCTACGGGTTGTTCTAGTGGATCATCACTCTAAAGATGAGAGTGGAAAGGGTTTAAACGGGAGGTTAACTAACCCGTGTAGTTAGTTAATAAGCAACATGTAAAGGTGATTTAGGTGTAATCCTAAAATTTATCAATTTAAACAAGTTACTCCATCTAAATCCATAGTACTTATCATTGCGGTCTAGAGTGATATACCAAGCCAAGTTCTAAAGTCTACAACATCACCGGCACTCTCATATTTTGTGGAATTTGGGTAAACATTTGGAAACGAAAAGGTTAAATCCTCATAATATCTAACAAGGGTTATTGTGTGCGGGTTATGTAACATGTAATTTCACAAAAGTATGCTTGAAAATATTTTAAATTTGAGCATAATTTAAAAATTTTAGTGTGAAAATTAGGACAAGTAAACATTCTAATTCCATCCCCCCACTTGAATTATACAACGTCATCGTTGTATATAAAAAACATTAAATACGGGAATTTAAAAAGAATTAGAATGAGAAACTCCCCTGATATTTGCTCGGTAGATTCTCCAAGTTGCGTTTATGAGCAAGATTGTGTGCTGAAAAAGTGTTGATCCGGTACGAACAGCACTCATATAGAATTCCAGAAAATATGCATTTCCACCAACTTCGTCGATACTTTCTTTATCAAGGTTCTGTATAAAAAGAGGAAGAAACAAAGTGCAGTCCTATCTTGGTACCTATGATAATTTAAATACACTAAACAAACTATTTAAGGGTCGTACTGGTGGATTATGGCGTATCAGGTTAGTGAATACGCCGTATTTAAAATCTGACAATAATGTTTTTAAAGTGCAATAAAATTAAAGGACTGATACGTCCTGAAAATCAATACGCCGTATGGTTGAAGCGATACGCCGTATTCATGTCTGAGAAGACAGACTCGATTGCAAAATTAATACTTTTCGGGTTGTCTACCGAGAAGCATTTTGTTTACAGGAAGTCTTTAAGTTAGGACTTTCTTCAGCTTCCTCTTTATTACAGCTCATGACGCTATGTGGCCCGCGTGTGAGCCATTCTTCCGTCTTGCATTTCGGAATGTAGTTTGGGTCTAGATTTAAAACTTCCTTGTATAGTACCCCTTAAAGCTTTTGGTATACTAGCGAGATTCCATCCTTCATACTTTCTCACTAATCTTTAGTAATGGTGGGATTTGTTACATTTGTCATTCATGTGGTTTATACTCGAATGGTGATCGCAAATTTGGTAAGTTACTTTCATCTTCACCATTAGTAAAGGGTATATATCCTCTTTGAAACATTTTGCTTTAATTCTAACTTCTCTTAAGAATGGTTCGCCAAAAATAACTACGCTCATTCCATCATCACGATAAGTATCCATATCTTCTAAAACTGCAAAATCAGTCATAACAAAAAAAGTTCCAACAAAGATAGGCACACTCATTAAGGTTCCTACAACATTATCCCCTTTGTACACCATCTTATTTTTCATTATTGAATTATAAAATTTTCTTGACATTACGTTGACATATAATAACGAGTAGAAGTTGACGTGTGTAAATTCAAATCCTATCATGCATGAAAACTTTAAGTTGTGGGCCCAATCTATATGGATCTTCTTATGATCGTCACAATAACTGGGGTAATCATCAATTCCAATATCAAGATCTTCATCCCTAGTTCTAAATTCCTCAATTGCCTCACCTTCCTCAATGGTAGGCATCAAATCATCTCCTTGATTTCTTCTAAGCTCGAATGGTTCATTTAGATCATTTAGTTCAATGTAATATTCCAAGAAAGGGTCTAGTGATCTATTTAACACCAAAGTCTCTCCCATAAGTCTAGCTTCTAAATCAAGTTCCATTCTTTCTCTCAAACTTAGCATGTAGACCCTCTTAGTTATACTACTAGCAGGTTTAACATTTTTGAAAATAATCTTTTCTTCCCCAACTCTTAAAGTAATCTTTCTTTTGTAAACATCAATCTTAGCACGGGCGGTAAACAAAAATGGTCTTTCGAGGATTCAGGGACTTTGATATCCGCGGGCATATCAAGGAATTATTTAAGTCTCCTGGAAAGTAATATATATCAATTTCCTATGATACATTTTCAAGCTATTTCCTTTTGGATATTTCATAGGCCCTAATCTGCCAATTCACTGTAAACTTAGTTTGGAGGGCTTAAAAAAATTCATCTTAATCATAAGTTAAGGTAGGTCGAGAGAGGCATAACACTAACACTAGCTCCTAAGTCAACAAGGGCATTGTCAAAACAAGCATCATTAATAAAGCAAGGTAAAGTGAAACTCCCTGGGTCTTTCTCATTTCGGGGTATGGTGTTATTGATATGTGAAGCTCCATAAGCTCTGTGAATTTTGGTCCATGATTCCCTCTTCTCTACAGTAATGATTATCCAAACGACTTGGTAAAGGAACTTCTTTATCTTGACTTGTACAATAGTGAACTTGTTCTGTCCCAGTGGATACGGCGTTTTAGGATGATCCATATATCTCGTATAGGAGTGTGAATCAACTTCAATAGTGGTAGAAATCAACTTGACTTGATCTCTCGGGTTTGTTTCAGTTGAGCTTGGTAGGCTTCCAAATCCTCTTTCTTGTAGTACCTTGCTCATTTGCCCGATTTGAATTTCTAAAGTTTTAATTGATGCTCCTTGGTTTCTTATGGCAGCATCTGTCATAGCTCGGATTTCTTTAATCAAATTGGAATTTTCTTCATGTCTCTTTGCTGATTCATTCATGAATTTGCTCAGGGTATCTTCCATTGTTGTCTCCGTTCTTGGTTAGCTGGGCATTTGCCGTTGTTCTTTTGTTTGTACCTGGAGCTGTTGCTCTATATCCCCCTCCTTGAAAAGGTCCACCAAATTGCGTGTAGTAAGCTTCTTCTAGGGTTTTCCCTTCTTCTTTTTGTGGGCAATCTTTGGTGTAATGGGGTCCTTTGCATTGTTCACATCCGACTTGAGCAGCATAAACTTTTTCATTCACCTTCTTGATCTCCCTTCCTAGATTGTTCAGTTGTGCTTGTATAGCAGCCAGTCTGTCAGAAGTCTCGGTACTTCTTCCTCTAGATGTTCCATTATGCCATTTTTGAGAGTATTCAGCCATTTCTTGGATGGCCTTTTTAGCATCTTCAGCAGTCTTAGTTGGAATGGCACCTCTTGAGTCAAGAATTTGTCGTGTCGGAATATCCAACCCATTGTAGAACAAAATTACCTCCTGCATCTCAGTCAAATAGTGTTGAGGACACTTCATCAAGAGTTCTTTAAAAGCGATCCCATGCTTGAAAAAGGGTTTCATCTGCTCTTGTAAAGTTGTTGATTCCATCTATTTTCTTTGCAGCTCGGTAACACCCCCAAATTGTGGTCGCGCGGAAAAAATGTCAGGGGCTTACTATCATTATACAACTAGCACAAGATTACAAGGAACGACTCTAAATGTTGTTGTTTGTAAACAATCTCGTTAATTTTCTGAAATACAAACAAATTAGTTGTCCATCATTGCATCACACATGAAAAACTTGAATGTAAAGACATCATGCCACATCAAATAATCAAGCATTAATTCAACCTGTGGAAAAACTATGCTTTAAAAGTGTCATAAACATTAATAGTGTGAGTCATAGGTTGTTTAAATATAAATGTTAAACCAAAGGTTTGTAAAATATGCATGACTATTTCAATCCTTTATAATAGCCACAAAAATGTTTAAAATGTAGGACCGCAAGACTTTCCCCGCGATAAAGCAAACTGCACTTATCACAAAATTTCCATTACGTTTCCCTAAGCTCATGACACTGAAGCTCGACGATATGAGTCACTATATAAATTTTGTGACATTGCCCGCACTATATAAATTTCGTGCCCGCACTATGTAAATTCCGTGCCATTGCCCGCACTATATAGATTTCGTGCCATTGCCCGCACTATATAGATTTCGTGCCCGCACTATGTAAATTTCGTGCCATCTCTCCCACAGATGTTCAATCTCAAATAGATCTGCTAATAACACTCACGCTCACATAATGTAATTCACAAATATATCTATGCAATTGTACAGTTCTTGTACTGGGCATATAGCGTTTCAAATTACTTAGGCAAACACGTAATCGATATAAAATATACACTTGCGTCCATTTATAAAAACCAAAGCATTGTATTCATAAACAGCATTAAGTACTTAAATCCATAAGTAGAAAGAGTGTGATATCAATCACGTAATTGAGTTCGAAATGAGTATGTAAACAATTTCGTAAAAGTAGTATGAAAGTAGTTGTGGCGAGGTATGAAACCAAGTTTGTAATCAACCATCTAATGGTGTTTGTAATGAATTTCAAAATCAAGTATGTAAGCCAGGTGTGTGGAATAATATGTAGAGAATTGTAAACACGACAACGAATTTATAACAAGTTGTAATTGAGCATGTATTTCTCCCACGAGATTTGTTAAAGTAAATGTAAAAACAGTGAAAGAGGGCTATAAAACTCACATTCGAGCGAAGAACGATTTTGCGGGAATGTACACATTGAGTACAAGACGAAACGGAAACTGAAACGGCTCGACCAAGAAGTTGCAGCTTATCTTAACGGCTAAGTCTCACTAGCCTAGGGTAATGCGTTTGGGTTTCCCGATGGAATTGTATTGTCAAGCGAAACGTTGTTAAAAAGATTTTGATTTAAAAGTTGTATAGGGTTTTGGTGGATGGTTAAATAAATAAAATCAAAGAGGAAACACAGAGTGTATAATATATTCCGTATATATTTCATATTGGATAAATAATCCAAGTATATAATCCATAATCGTGAATTATATAACAAGATACACAACCAAAGGAATAACTCGATGCATATATATTACACAACATGTGTTATATCTAAAAGGTGACAATTAAACAAAATGGTCTAGTTATACGATACTTTCCAAGTATTATATAAGAAAGGTGATAAAAATAAATAAAATTAAATAATTCGACACACGCCCGGATATCCCCAATTGTAATTAGTAGAAACGTCTCTTATAAAATAAACGCTCGTTTAAACGTGTTGGTTATGTATACTGAAATCTCAAAAATTATAGCTTACATTTGATTATAGGTCCTTCGCGATCTAATAATTTTTAAGACTCTTTCACGATAATAAATAAAGTAGATTTGTAAAATTTTGCTAAACGTAGCAGTTTATAAAAGCAGTTTATAAGAATCCCGGCATGACCTATTTGTTTATTTTAAAGTTTTCCATAGTAACAAAAGTTAATCATATTCCCTCAATTCAATACATGTTGCAAACCCAAACACACCCCCTTAAGGTTATTAGAAGCACAAAAACGAAAATAATAAATAAAGTATTTATTTAACCAATCCCACATTTAAGTCCGGTTTCATGTATATATTTATATATGAATTCTTTTAATTTGTATTATCCATTTATATAAACCAAACGCACCCTCGCAGTCCAAAAGGTCCCATCGGCTGTTAAACCACAACCACACGCCCCTTGCGGGCTGTCACAAACCAAACGCACCCTAACCGGTGCCAACCCACAAACAAACACCCCCTTGGCTGTTTTCCCGCCAAACCAAACACGCCCTTGCTGTGAACCTTATACCAAACGCCCCTTGTGGCTTGTCGATCACATCCAAAGCACTCCTAATGTCCATAACCAATCACTCATTATGCTTTCTCTGTTAACAGCAGCCAAGCGCACCCTGGTGGCATTTTAACCAAACCAACCGCACTCTTATATGTCTCTCTTATTACCGAACGACACCTTTAGTGCTACACCACCAACCAAACAACGCACTGCTGGTGCAAATAACCAGCCAAACGCATCCCTTGTGCGAGTAGTAAACCGAACGACATTGGCTGACGGTCAACGCCCTTACCACGCACTTTCTTTAACTCCAAACCAAGCACCCTGGTGGTTTTATGTCGACCCCAAACGCTCCATTGTGGTGGTTAACCACAAACGAACGCACCCATGGTGTAAGAATAAACCCGACCGCACACCTTTATTGTGGGGTCTTCATGACCACCGAAATAAACACCCTTGAGGTGTTATTTACAAAACGCACGCGCTCTTTTTGTTTTAAGAAAAGAGCGCACCCTGTTGGAGAGAGACGACGGAGGAGATGGTGATGGGGTGATCTTATGGTAGCGTCGGTGGGGAGGCTGTCGTGGTGATATGGTGATGGTGGCAGCGGCTGCTGCCGCGGCTGATGGTGGGGGGTGGTCGACGACGGCGCGTGGAGGCACGTGGGAGAGTGGATCGGATAGATCCGGTTATGGGGACCATTCTTGGAGTTGATCGGAAAATCCCGCCGGAAAAGTTTTCCGGCGGCGGTTGGCCGGAAAAGTGGGCGGCCGGAGGTGTGGAGGGCTCGCCGGAAATAATGGGGAGGGAGAGAGAGTGAAAGTGGGGTGTGTGTGTATAAAGATGGAAATGAGAATAAAGAAAAGATAGAAATATATATATAAATTTGAAAATAACATGTTATAATACTTGAGGGACCAATAAGGTAAATATTTAGTAGTATTTTGTAAAACAATGGTTCGGGACTAGTTTGGGCGACCCAACGGACGATTCGTCGCACGAAACCTTCGCCCTTATTCCGAATTATTTTTATTGATAAAAATGGAGATAGTCACTTGACTAATTTTCTGTAAATGTCTCATAAAATTTATTTATAAATTGTTTAATTATTTATTTTGTATATTTCCGATAAACTAGTCCGAAAAATGATTTTTAATTTCCATAATTGCGTTTTTAACCAACACTTTCGATTAACAAGAATATTAATTTAATAAATATTTTTATTAAATAATTTATGATAGTTAAATATAAATTTAATTATTTTGGGTCGGTACGCGTTGTTCAAAAAATTTTAGCGAGGGCATTTCAGTCACCTCTGACTTGTTTCCCAGGTCTCGGTCAAAATGAAAGTTGCCAGGAATGTCGTTTTCATTAAGTTCGCTTTAGAGTCGAGTTGTGAAAACGTGCTTTAGGTGAGTCGTTCTTATAAGTCAAGCAGACACTATAAAGTCTATGATTGAAAGAGTCACTTCAAAAATTCGAAAAAATCTAGGACGTTACGTGTACATACCCTTTAAAGGATTTATATATCTCGTCCGAGATTTAAATTTGTGTTATCCGAATTGTGTGCCAAGGAAAGTTTAAGGGTTTAATAACTCGTTCTAAACAAGACGTTGATAACTTTATTCAGCAAAATTCGGTGTTTCTACGCTTCTCAGTCTACCAAAAATTTATGGCTAGGTTTGTCCAGGATATTTAATCCATCAAAATGGGTATTTCAAAAAATATATCTTTACAGTTTTACAACTGATATAAACCGCGGTATATAGGAAAATGTCTCATTATTGTGAAGGACATCAAGAAGAATGGTGTAGTCGCGTCGAGTTATGTTTGTATAAGTTTCCAAATGTCCGAGTTCGGAGTCTCGTTTTCTAGTATTTGTAATGTTCGCATGATCATATCAAGTGGCTTATAGAGCAAGTACCCAATTCCTAGGCATTTCCAGGATGTATCGCGACCTAAGGTCTTTCCTACATAGCTGTCCCGAAATAAATAGTCAACTGTTGTGTTCGTCGATAGGTGTTTATCTCGTTTAAGGGGAGTTGTATTACCTATTGGATAAAGTTGTATCAGTCGGGACCGCTCCAGGACCCAACAGTAGCGACCATAACATCAATACTATAATAAATGGTGATGGGATATTGCACTCAGTCTGTTAGCTCCACAGACAGTTTCGGATTGCAAGGACTTGCAATGGCAAAAGTAATAACTTAAAGATGAGATAAGGTGCTCCAAGTGAGCCTAAGGGGGGGGATTTTTTTGCTGAGTAGTAAGCACGATTGTGTCTCTAGACCCTTTTAACGGATTCTGATGATTATCGATTTCAGGTTCATACTCGTGTCATATCGGATACCATTAAGCCCACTCATTTATAATTTCTTATTTACATAAAGAAGCGTCCAAATTTATGTAAGTAAGAAATGATAAACTTATGGTTCGGTGATTTACAACTTATTTATTTAAATGAAGAGGCGTCCCAATCCTTTCAAATAAATATGTTATAAATCATCCTACTTAATAATTTCTGATGCAATACGCGTACTCACAAAGTTTTCAAGGTGGTGAATGACATAGCGATGCCGATGCTCTAAAGAGTATGGAACGAGTATTTAAAATTCGTCTTCGGAGACGGGGAGTAAAACAATCAGGGGAAATCGACAGAGTCCAAGACAGTTAATGAGCACTCGATTTAAAGTAAATAAGATAAAGGTCATTACGAACGAATCAGCACAGCGATTATCATATCAATCTTCCTATTACAAGCCTCGCCCATACAAGACTTGCAATACTTAGATTCATACATAATCCCATGTAAACAGAACTGTGACGGGCTTTGTTAACATAGCAATTATCATATCAATCTTCATATTACAAGTCCCGCCCATACAAGACTTGCAATACTTAGATTCATACATAATTCCATGTAAACAAAATTATGACGGTCTCCGTGTAATACAATATAGTATATGCTATGAAGAAAACACAATAAAGATCCTTAGAGACCTTTGTTTACTTACATTGTCTGAGAACGGAATGAGGACCATTGTGCTCTATACAATGTTGAGGCATAATTGAAGAACCATGTGCAGAACTCCAATGTCTTAGAAATGCTCTGGCTATTTATATAATAGTCTTATATATTATAATACGTGCGATATACGCAAAAAAAAATGTAAGCATATATATATATTATATATATGTATGTCACATAAGCACTTAATGCAGCACGTAATGTAAGCACATAAAGCAAGTACGGTATGCACTTTTTAAATATGTTTGATGTGGGATGCAAGGTTTGTGAAAACGGTTATAGCTCTAGGGTAAAATATGCAAATAGTTCTCTATAAAACCTTGGGCGCTGATACCAATCTGTAACACCCCCATAAATGGTCGTGCCGGATATAGGTAGGGGAGCGTTACTCATTAATATCAATTGCAAAAGATACTAAGAGAACGGACATCAAATGTGTCGTTTGTAAAACAATCTCGTTAATTTTCTGAAATCAAAACAATAGTTGTCCCATCATTGCATCACCATGAAAAACTTGAATGTAAAGACTTCAATGCACATCAAATAATCCAAGCATCTAATTCACCTGAGAAAAACATGCTTAAAAGTGTCAACATTTAAGGTTGGTTGAGTTCTAGGTTTGTGTAAAATATAAATGTTAAACCATAGGTTTGTAAAATATGCCATGACTATTTCAATCCTTTTTTTAATGCCATAAAATATGTGTAACTGTAGGACCGCAAGACTTTTCCCCGCGATAAAGCTAAACTGCACTTATCACTAATTTGCCATTACGTTTCCTAAGATCATGGCACAAGGAAGCTCGAACGATATGAGTCTCTATTTAAATTTTGTGAACATGCCCGACACTATATAATTTTCGTTGCCCGAACTATGTAAATTTCGTGCCCATTGCCCGCAAATTTAATAGTTTCTTGCCCATTGCCAGCACATATATAGTATTTCGTGCACCGCCTTTGTAAATTTCGTGCCATCTCTCCCACAGATGTTCAATCTCAAAGTATCTGCTAAGTACACTCACGCTCAAATAATGTAATTCACTACTACATCTTATGCATTGACAGTTCATGATAATGGATTATAGGATTCAAATTACTTAGGCAAACACGTAATCCGATATTAAATATACACTTTGAGTCCTTTTATGAAAAACCCACAAAGCATTGTATTTCTTAAACAGCGTTAAGTACTTAAATCCATAGTAGAAAGAGTGTGATATCAATCACGTAATTGAGTTTGAAATGAGTATGTAAACAATTTCGTAAACGTGTATGTAAATGAGTATGTGGCAAGGTATGAAACCAAGTTTGTAATCAACCATCTAATGGTGTTTGTTATTGAATTCAAATTCAAGGATGTTTGCCGGCTGGTGTGGAATTATATGTAATATGGTCATGTAATCGAATATATAAACATAGGTTGTTTTTGTGCATGTATTCTCCCCCGAGATTTGTAAAGTAAATGTAAAACAGTGAAAGAGGGGCTATAAAACTCACCTCCGATGACGAAGAACCGATTCTGGGGATTGTAAACACATTGAGTACATGGCGAAACGGGAAACTGAAACGCTCGACCAAGAGTTGAGCTTATCTTAACGGATAAGTCTCTAGCCTAGGGTAATGCGTTTGAGTTTCCGATGAATTGTTATGTTCAACGCGACAAGTTGAAGAAAGATTTAGATTTAAAGTTATATAGTTTGGTGGTTTGGTTAAATAAATAATCCTAGAGGAAACACAGAGTGTGTAATATATGCCGTTAATTTCCATATTGAAAAATAAACAAGTATATTAATCCATATTCGTGACTTATACTAACCAAGTTACACAACCAAAGGAATAACCTCGATGCACATATATCTACAAACATAGTGTTTTATCTAAAGGTGACAATTAAACAAAATGGTCTAGTTATACGATACTTTCCAAGTATTATATAAGAAAGGTGATAAAAATAAATAAAATTAAATAATTCGACACACGCCCGGATATCCCCAAATGATTTAGTAGAACGTCTCTTTATAAAAATAAACGCACGTTTAAAGTTGTTGGTTAGATAACTGAAATCTCAAAATTATAGCTTACATTTGATTATAGGTCCTTCGCGATCTAATAATTTTTAAGACTCTTTCACGATAATAAATAAAGTAGATTTGTAAAAATTTGCTAAACGTAGCAGTTTATAAAAGCAGTTTATAAGAATCCCGGCATGACCTATTTGTTTATTTTAAAGTTTTCCATATTAACAAAAGTTAATCATATTTCCCTCAATTCAATACATGTTGCAAACCCAAACACACCCCCTAGGTTATTAGAAGCAACTAAAAACGAAAATAATAAATAGAGTATTTATTTAACCAATCCCACATTTAAGTCCGGTTTAATGTATATATTTATATATGAATTCTTTTAATTTGTATTATCCATTTATATAAACCAAACACACCCCTCGCAGTCCAAACAGTCCATACGGCTGTTAAACCACAACCACACGCCCCTTGCGGGCTGTCCAAACCCAAACGCACCCTAACGGTGCACCCACATATCTAACACCCCTTGGCTGTTTTCCCGCCAAACCAAACACGCCCTTGCTGTGAACCTTATACCAAACGCCCCTTGTGGGCTTGTCGAGCACAACCAAACGCACTCCTAACTGTCCAAACCAAACTCACTCATATGCTTTCTCTGTTAACAGCAGCCAAGCGCACCCTGGTGGCATTTTAACCAAACCAACCGCACTCTTATTGTCTTCTATATCTACCGAACGCACCCTTTCGTGCTACACCACCAACCAAACAAACGCACCTGCTGGTGCAAATAACCAGCCAAAACGCATCCCTTGTGAGAGTAGTTAAATCGAACGCAAACCTAGGCTGAGGTCAACACCAACCCACCCGCACCACTTTTCTTATAACACCCAAACCAACACCATCCCAGGTTGGTTTCTTCTGTCGACCTCCAAACGCTCCCCATTGATGGTGGTAACCACAAAAACGAAGCACCCATGGTGCTAAGAATAAACCGCGCACACCCTTGTGGGGTTATGACCACCGAAAAACTAAAACACCTTGAGGTGTTATCTTACAAAAAACCGCGCCGCGCTCTTTTTGTTATAGAAAACGGAGCGCACCCTGTTGGAGAGAGCGCGAGGAGATGGAGATGGTGGTGATCTTATGGTAGCGTCGGTGAGGAGGCTGTCGTGGTGATATGGTGATGGTGGCAGCGGCTGCTGCCGCGGCTGATGGTGGGGGGGTGGTCGACGACGGCGCGTGGAGGCACGTGGGAGAGTGGATCGGATAGATCCGGTTATGGGGACCATTCTTGGAGTTGATCGGAAATTCCGCCGGAAAAGTTTTCCGGCGCGGTTGGCTGGAAAAGTGGGCGGCCGAAGGTGGGGGGGGGGACTCGCCGGAAATAATGGGGGAGCGGAGAGAGGTGAAGTGGGGTGTGTGTGTATATAGATTGGAAATGAGAATAAAGAAAAGATAGAAATATATATATAAATTTGAAAAATAACATGTTATAAAACTTGAGGGCACATAAGGTAAATATTTAGTATGCTATTTTGCTTAAGCAATGGTTCGGGACTAGTTTGGCGGAACCCAAGGACGATTCGTCGCACGAAACCTTCGCCATTATTTTCCGAATCATTTTTCTGATAAAAATGAGTATTCACTTGACTAATTTTCGTAAATGTTTCATAAAATTTATATAAAACGTTTAATTATTTATTTTGTATATTTCCGATAAACTAGTCCGTAAAATGATTTTTAATTTCCATAATTGCGTTTTTAACCAACACTTTCGATTATCAAGAATATTAATTTAATAAAAATAATTTTTATCCAAAAAGTTATGATAATTAAAATTATAAAATGTAATATTTTTGGTCGGTACGCGTTGTGTTTACAAATTTTAGCAAGGGCATTTCAGTCACCCTTCTGACTGTTTACCAGGTCACATAGGGGGTAACCGAGACATGGAAAAGTCAGAGGTGACTGAAATGCCCTTGCTAAATTTTAAAACAAAGCGTACCGACCAAAAATAATTAAATTTATATTTTAATTATCATTAAATTATTTATTAAAAATATTTATTATATTAATATTCTTTCCGGTTAATCGAAACTATGTGTTGGTTAAAAACGGCATTTATGGGAAATTTTAATATAATAAAAAAATCATTTTTCGGACTGTTTATCAGGAAAAATACAAAATAAAATAATTTTAAACGTTTATTTAAATTTTATTGAATCATTTACGAAAATTTAGTCAAGTGAATCTCATTTTTTATCAGAAAAATGATTCCGGAAAATTATGGCGAAGGTTTCGTGCGACGAAAGTGTCGTTGGGTCGCCCAAACTAGTCCCGAACAATTGTTTTACCAAAAATACTACTAATATTTACCTTATATTGGTCCCTCAAGTATTAATTAAATGTGTATTTTCAAATTTCTATACTATTATTTCTATATTTTCTTTATTCCTCATTTCATCTTTATACACACACACCCCACTTTCTCTCTCTCTCCCCCCACATTATTTCAGGCGAGCCCTCCCCACATCGGCAGCCACTTTCCGGCCAACCGGTCGCGGAAAAACTTTTCCGGCGGGATTTTCCGTTCAACTCCAAGAATGGTCCCCATAACCGGATCTATCCGATCCACTCTCCCACGTGCCTCCACGCGCCGTCGTCGACCACCCCCACACCCATCAGCTGCGGTTGCAGCAGCAGCTGCCACCATTCAATTTCACCACGACTGCCTCCTCTCGGACAGCTACACCTTTAAGAATCACCACCATCTCCATCTCCTCGTCGCTCTCTCCAACAGGGTGCGCTCGGTTTCTTATAACAAAAAGATGCTTTGCGTAGATGGTTTGTAAGATATATACATCAAGGCGAGTTTTGTTTGTAGTTTCGAGTGGTCATAAAAACTCCCACAAAGAGGGAATGTGCGTCGGGTTTATTCATCAGCACCTCATGGTGCGTTTCGTTTTGTGGGTTACCACCAGACAATGGGAGCGTTTGTTGGTCGACAAGAAAAACCAACATGGGGTCATCGCATATTGAATTTCTTCTGTGTGTGTGTTTGGTGTATAGAGGAAGAAGGGTGCGGGTGGGTTGGTGTTGACTCAGCCAAGGGTGCGTTCGGATTTACTATCTGCACAAGATTGGTTTTGGCCTGGTATTGTGCACCTGCAGTGTGCGTTTGTTTTGTAGGTGGTGTAGCCGAGTCAAGGGTTCATAGCGTTCACGTGTAGTTTATAGAAGGCAATAAGAGTGCGGTTCGGTTTGGTTAAAATCGCCACCAGGGTACGCTTGGTCGATTGTTAAAGAGAAAGCATATGAGTGTGAGTTTGGTATTGGACAATTAGGAAGTGAGTTTGGTTAGTGCTTCGAAAAACCTCAAAAGCCACAAAGGGGCGTTTTTTGGTATAAGGTTCAACGCAGTCAAGGGCTGTGTTTGGATTTGGCAGGGGGAAAACAAGCCAAGGGCTTGGTGTTTGTTTGTGGGTTTGCGCACCGGTTAGGGTGCGTTTTGGTTTGTATTGACAAGCCCTGCAGGGGCGGCTGTGGTTGTGGTTTATACAGACCGATAAATGGGAACGTCTTGGACTGCGAGGGGTGCGTTTGGTTTATATAAATGGATAATACAAATTAAAAGAATTCATATATAAATATATACATTTAACCGGACTTAAATGTGGAATTGGGTTATAATTATGACTGTCTATTTAATATCTTTCGGTTTTGTGCTATCTAATTCCCTTAAGGGGTGTGTTTTGGTTTGCAACTTGTAAGTTTGAATTGAGGGAGAATATGATTAGACTTTTGTTAATATGGAAAACTTTAAAATAAACAAATTCAGGGCTTTCATGCCAGGCGTTTCTTATAAACTGCTCTTTATAAACTGCTACGTTGTAGCAAATTTTTACAAATTATACTTTTCATTTATTATCGTGAAAGAGTGTACTTAAAATTTATTAGATGCGAAGGACGATAATCAATGTAAGCTATATCTTTTGACGGATTTCATTTTATCTAACCACCTTTAAAATCACGTGCGCGTTTATTTTTATAAAGAGACGTTCTACTAAATCATTTGGGGATATCCGGGCGTGTGTCGAATTATTTAATTTTATTTATTTTTATCACCTTTCTTATATAATACTTGGAAAGTATCGTATAACTAGACCATTTTGTTTAATTGTCACCTTTTAGATATAACACATGTTGTGTAATATATATGCATCGAGTTATTCCTTTGGTTGTGTATCTTGTTATATAATTCACGATATGGATTATATACTTGGTTTATTTGTTCAATATTAATTATATCCAGGAAATATATTAACACTCTGTGTTTTCTCACTTGATTTATTTTATTAATCAACCATCCTAGAAAACTATTATGAACTCTTAAATCTAAGATCTTTTATCAATTGATGCGTTTGTTGAGACATAACATCATTCGGACAACTCAAACGCATTACTAGGCTAGTGAGACTTAGCCGTTGTAACGATATGCTGCATCTTCTTCGTTTCGAGCCGTTTCAGTTTCGTTTTCGCTTGTACTCAATGTGTACATTTTCTCGCAAAATCGTTCTTCGTCATCGAGGATGAGTTTATAGCCCAGCTCCTCTTTCACTGTTTTAACTCATTTACTGTACAAATCTGGGCGAGAATACATGCTCAATACAACTTGTTTATATATCGTTTGACAATGTTATTTTATACATATTATTGCCAACACTGGTCTTACATTACTTGATTGTAGAAAAATTCATTGATCAAACACATTAGAGTGGTTTGATTTAAACGCAAAAACTTCGTTTCATACCTCGCACCATAATGTCATTGTACATACACCGTTTTAACGAAATTGTTTACATACTTATTGCGAACACTCAATTAAGTGATTGATATCACACTGTCTTTTCCTTATTATGGATTTAATGGTACAATTTAATCGCTGTTTATGAACAATGCTTTGGTTTTTATAAATGGACGCATAGTGTATATTTTATATCGATTCTGTGTTTGCCTAAGTGAATTTTGAATCCTATAATGCCCTGTTCATGACACTGTCACCATTGCTTAGATTGTAGTTGTGAATATACTATTTTTTGTGAGCGTAGAGTGTAGTTAGCAGATTTTTGAGATTTGAACATCTGTGGAGAGATGGCACGTGAATTTACATTGTGCGGGTCACGGAAATCTTATAGTTGCGGAGTACATGGCATGAAATACGATATAGTGCGGGCAATGGCATCGGTAATTTTACATAGTGCGGCACCGAAAATTTTATATAGTGGGGCAATGTCACTCAAAATTTATATAGTGAGACTCCATTTTCGGTCAGAGTTCAGTGTCATGAGCTATAGGAAAACTGTAACTGAAATTTTGTGTAAGTGCAGTTTGCTTATCGCGGGGAAAGTCTTGCTGGTCTACATTTTTAACTTTTCTTTTAAAGGCTATTATAAGGATGAAAATAGTCATGCATATTTTACTAACCTTTGGTGTAACATTTATATCTTAAAACAATCATGTGAACTCACAACATAATGTTGACCTTTTAAGCTATGTTTTTCTCAGGGGAAAAGTTATGCTAGGATTATTTTGAATGTTGTTCATTGATGTACTCTTACATTCAAGTTGTTTCATGGTTGATCGCGATGATGGGACAACTATTGTTGTGATTTCGAAAATTACGAGATTGTTTTGACTAAACGACACATTTTGAGGTCGTTCTCTAGTATCTTGTGCTGATTGCGTATTATGAAGTATCGCTCCCTGACATACTTTCCGCTGTCGTACACATTTTTGGGTGGGTGTTACAGATTGGTATCTAGAGCCAAGGTTATAGAGAACTATGTTGCAAATTACTTTTTACCTAGACTATAAGTCGTTGTTCCAAAAACATCTGCATCACATCATAGTCGTTTTTAAAGTGCATAAACGTTTATTGCTTATTTGGCTTACATTTACGGTGCTGCATTAAGTGCTTATGTGACCATTTACATACTATGTAAATATTATTTGCTTACACATTTTATTTTTGCGTATATCGCAAGTTATGTTTATATAAGAGCTATTGTCATATAAATACTCATGAGCATTTCATTTAAGAGACATTGTGAGTTGCACACATGGTCTCAATTATGCCTCAGACATTGTAAGTGGACAATGGTCTCATTCCGTTTCAGATCATTGTAAGTTAAACACTATGTGTTCTTAGGATATTATTTTTTCTTTCATAAGGATTATACATTATTGTATTACTGCTAGTGACCGTATTAATTGTATGTTTCACATGGAGTTATGTATGAATCTAAGGTATTGCAAGTATTTGTTATGGGCTTTTTGAGTGACTTGTAATCATGAGATTGTAGGTAATGGCTTATGTTAACCAATCCTCCTTGTTCTCAGTTCTGGTTTACATGGGATTTTTGTATGAATTTATGTCTTACAAGTCTTGTATGGGGCGGGACTTGTAATTAGGAAGATTTGTTATGTGGTAATCGCCTGTGCTGTTTCGTGTCTCGTAATGACCACTATTATCTTATTTACTTTAAATTTCGATGTATTAATTAAACTCTGTCTTGGACTCTGTGCGAATTCCCGTGATTGTTTTTCACCCCCGTCTTTCGATGACGAATATTTATATACTCGTTCCATACATTTTAGAGCATCGCGGCATGTCGACTATGTCATTCACCACCTTGAAAAATACTTTGTGGTACGTTAGCGTATTGCATCTCAGAAATATATTAGTAGGCATAGATTTTAGTATAACATTTCTTATTTGAAAAGGATTGGGACGCCTCTTTCATTTAAATACATAAGTTGTAATCTAGCACCGAACCATAAGTTTTTCAGTTTTCTTTACTTTATACATAAATTTGACGCTTCTTTATGTAAATAAGAATCTTATAGATGAGTTATAGGTGGGCTTAGTGAGCTATTTCCGCATCCGATATGACACGAGTATGAACCTGAGAATAGCGATAATCATCATTAAATCGTTAAAAGGTCTAGAGACACAATCGTGGGCTTAACTACTCAGCAAAATTCTTAAGGCCCTAATTGGAGCTATTATATCATTCTAAGTTATTACTTTTGCCATTGGCATAGATCCTTTGCAATCTCGAACTGTCTGTGGAGCTAAC
This sequence comes from Tanacetum coccineum, assembly GCA_026074375.1. Taxonomy (NCBI): domain Eukaryota; kingdom Viridiplantae; phylum Streptophyta; class Magnoliopsida; order Asterales; family Asteraceae; genus Tanacetum; species Tanacetum coccineum. The sequence continues at coordinate 16,538 of BQNB010022908.1, read as the reverse complement.
AAGATGAGTGCATATCCCATCACCATTATATTATAGTATTGATGTTATGGTCGCTTTGTTGTGTCTGAGCGGTCCCGACTGACACAACTTTAATCCAATAGGTAATTACAAATCTCCCTAAACGAGAATAACACCCTATCTGACGAAACAGATAGTTGGACTATTTATTTCGGGCCACTAGTAGGAAGACTTAGGTCGCGATACATCCTGGAAATGCCTAGTAAGTTGGGTACTTGCATCTATAAGCCACGTTGATATGAATCATCGAACATTACAAATAGTAGAAATGAGACTCCGTACTCGGACATTTGAAAACTTATACAAACATACTCACGCGACTACACCTTCTTCTTGAGGTCTTCACTATAATGAGACTTTTCCTATACCTCGGTTATAGCAGTTGTAAGATCTGTAATGATATATTTTGAGATACCCATTTTGATGGATTAAACATCCTGGACAAACCTAGCCAAAATTTTAGATAGACTGAGAAGCGTAGAAACACCGAATGTTGCTGAATAAAGTTATCAACGTCTTGTTTAGAACGAGTTATTAAACCTTAAGTCTTTCCTTGGTCACACAATCGGATAACACAAATTTAAATCTCGGGACGAGATTTCTTTAAGGGGTAGGTACTGTAACATCCGAGAATTTTCGGAAATTTTTCGAATGGGGGGGGGGGGGGGGGGGGGGGGGGGGGGGGGGGGACATATTTATATCATTGACCTTTTAGTGTCTGGCTTGGACTTATAAAGAACGACCACTAAAAGCACGTTTTCACAACTCGACTCTTAAAGCAACTTAATGTTTAAAACGACATTCCTGGCAACTTTTCGTTTGACGAGACCTGGAAACGAGTCAGAAGGTGACTGAAATGCCCTCGCAAAAATTTTGAACACAACGCATACCGACCCAAAATAATTAAATTTATATTTAATTATCATAAATTATTTAATAAAAAATATCTTATTAAATTAATATCTTGTATCGAAAGTGTTCGGTTAAAAACCGCAATTATTGGAAATTAAAATCATTTTTTCGGACTAGTTTATCAGGAAATTTACAAAATAATAATTAAACGTTTTTTAAAAATTTTATGAATACATTTACGAAAATTAGTCAGTGAAAATACTCACTTTTTATCAGATAAATAATTCGGAAATAATGGCGACAGGGTTCGTGCGACGAATCGTCGTTGGTTGAGGTCAGCCCAAAACTAGTCCCGAACCATTGTTTTACAAAATACTACTAAATATTTACCTTATTGGTCCCTCAAGTATTATAACATGTCATTTTCAAATTTATATATATATTTCTATCTTTTCTTTTTTCTCATTTCCATCTTTATACACACACACCCCAACTTTCACTCTCTCTCCCTCACCAATTATTTCACGGCGAGCCCTCCCACCTTCGGACGCCACTTTTTACGGCATCCGCCGACGGAAAACTTTTTCCGGCGGGATTTTAGGTCAACTCCAAGTATGGTACCATAACCGGATCTATCCGATCGACTCCTCCCAAGTGCCTTTCCACGCGCCGTCGTCTCGGACACCCCCCCACCAATCCTAGCCGCGGCAGCAGCCGCTGCCACCATCACCATATCACCACGACAGCCTCCTCACCGACGCTACCATAAGATCACCACCATCTCCATCTCCTCGTCGCTCTCTCCAACAGGGTGCGCTCGGTTTCTTATAACAAAAAGAGCGCGTGCGGTTTGTAAGATAACACCTCAAGGGTGTTTAGTTTCGGTGGTCATAAACCCCACAATAAGGTCGTGCGTCGGGTTTATTCTTAGCACCATGGGTGCGTTCGTTTTGTGGTTACCACCAGCAATGTGAGCGTTTGGGGTCGACAGAAAAACCAACCTGGGTGCGTTGGTTTGGGGTATAAAGAAAAGGGTGCGGGTGGGTTGGTGTTGACTCAGCCAAGGTTGCGTTCGGTTTACTACTCGCACAAGGGATGCGTTTGGCTGGTTATTTGCACCAGCAGGTGCGTTTGTTTGGTTGGTGGTGTTTGTAGCACGAAAGGGTGCGTTCGGTAGATATAGAAGACAATAAGAGTGCGGTTGGTTTGGTTAAAATGCCACCAGGGTGCGCTTGGCTGCTGTTAACAGAGAAAGCATATGAGTGAGTTTGGTTTGGACAGTTAGGAGTGCGTTAGGTTCGTGCCTCTGACAAGCCCACAAAGGGGCTCGGTTTGGTATAAGGTTCACAGCAAGGGCGTGTTTGGTTTGGCGGGAAAATAGCCAAGGGGGTGTTTGTTTGTGGGTTGGCACCGGTTAGGGTGCGTTTGGTTTGTGACAGCCCGCAAGGGGCGTGTGGTTGTGGTTTAACAGCCGTATGGACTGTTTGGGACTCGATACGGCGTGCGTTTGGTTTTTATAACGGATAATACAATTAAAAAGAATTCATTTATAAATATAATACATGAAACCGGACTTAAATGTGGGATTGGTTAAATAAATACTTTATTTATTATTTTCGTTTTTGTGCTTCTAATAACCTTAAGGGGGTGTGTTTGGGTTTGCAACATGTATTGAATTGAGGGGAAATCTGATTAACTTTTGTAAATGGAAAACCTTTTAAATAAACAAATAGGTCATGCGGGATTCTTATAACATGCTTTATTAATCTGCTACGTTTAGCAAATTTTTACAAATCTACTTTTTTTTATTATCGTGATAGAGTCTTAATAGTTATTAGGATAGCGAAGGACTATAATCAACATGTAAGCTATAATTTTGGGAATTTCAGTATCTAACCAACAACTTTAAAGTATTGGTTTATTATTATAAAGAGACGTTCTACTAAATCATTCTGGGGATATCCGGGCGATTGTTCCTCTGTGTTCGAATTATTTAATTTTAATTTATTTTTTTCAATTTTTATATAATTCTTGGAATAGATATGTTAACTAGACCATTTTGTTTAATTGTCACCTTTTAGATTATAAACACATGTTGTGTATAATATCATGATGCAATCGAAGTTATTCACTTTAGGTTGTATATCGTGTTATAATAATTCACGATTTGGATTATATACTTGGTTATTTTTCAATATGTATATATTTACGGAATATAATTATACATCTGTGGTTTCCTCTTTGATTCTATTTATTAACCCAAACACCAAACTATTACAACTTTATAATCAATCTTTTTATAAAAGTGTCGCGTTGTCATAACAATTCATCGGGAATCCCCAAACGCATTACCTTAGGCTACGTGAGACTTAGCCGGTTAAAGATAAGCTGCTACTTCTTGGTCGAGCCGTTTTTCCGTTTCGTTTTGTGGTATCAATGTGTTCATTCCCGCAAAATCCTTTCTTCGTCATCGAGGTGGTTTATAGCCCTCTCTTTCACTGTTTTACATTTATTTACAAATATCGGCGGGAGAAATACTATGCTCAATACAACTTGTTTAATATAGTCGTTTACAATGTCTTTCTACATTTTATTCCTACACACCTGGCTTACATAACTTGATTTTGAAAATTCATTATCAAACTCCATTAGCATGGTTGATTACAAAATTGGTTTCATACCTCGCACATCTCATTTACCTTCCAGTTCGAAATTGTTTCTACTCATATTCGAACTTAATTTCGTGATTGTTCTCACATCTTTACTATTATGGATTTAAGTACTTAATGCTGTTTATGAATTAACCAATGCTTGGTTTTTATAAATGGACGACAAGTGGTTTATTTATATCGATTACGTGTGTGCCTAAGTAATTTGAATCCATATGCCCCTATATGGGATCTGTCAATTGATAGAATATAGTTGTGAATTAATTTTGTGAGCCTTGTGGCTTTTTTGAGTGGTTATTAGCAGATCTTTTTGAGATTGAACATCTGTGGGAGAGATGGCACGAAATTTACATAGTGCGGGCACGAAATCTATATAGTGCGGGCAATGGCACGAAATCTATATAGTGCGGGCAATGGCACGGAATTTACATAGTGCGGGCACGAAATTTATATAGTGCGGGCAATGTCACAAAATTTATATAGTGATCATCTATCGTCGAGTCTTCAGTGTCATGTGCTTAGGAAACGTAATGGAAATTTTGTGATTAAGTGCAGTTTGCTTTATCGCGGTGGAAAGTCTTGCGGTCCAAACATTTTAAACATTTTTTATGGCTTTATAAGGTTTGAAATAGTCATGCTTTTTTACAAACCTTTAGTGTTTATACATTTATATTTAAACATTCCTAATGAACTCTACCAACTTTTAATGTTGACCACTTTTTAAGCATATTTTTCTCAGTCGTGAATAGATGCTTGGATTTATTTGTTGTGCATTGAATAAGTCTTACATTCAAGTTTTTTCATGGTGATGCAATGACTGGGTCAAACTATTGTTTTGGATTTCAGAAATTAACGAGATTGTTTTACCAAACAACTCATTTAGAGGTAGTTCTTTGTATCTTGTGTGATTTTATTATGATGTAATGCTCATGACATTTTTCCGCCATGCGACACTTTTTTGGCGAGGTGTTACACGAGCTGCAATGAAAATAGAGGAAATCTACAACTGTTCAGCAAGGAGTCAGGATGAAACCCTTTTTCAAGCCTAGGAAGCGCTTTAAAAAAACTTTGATGAAGTGTCCTCACCACTATATGATGGAGATGCAGGAGGTAATTTTTGTTCTACAATGGTTTGGATTATTCCGACACGACAAAATTCTTGATCAAGAGGGTGCCATATTCCACTAAGACTGCTGAAGATGCTAAAAGGCTATACAAGATATGGCTGTATACTCTCTAAAAATGGCATAAGTGGAACATCTAAGGAAGAAGTACCGAGACTTCTGAAGGACTGGTCTATACAAGCACAATTGAACAAATCTAAGGATGCGAGATCATGAAGGTGAATGAAAAAGTTTATGCTTGTGTCACAGGTAGGATGTGAACAATGCAAAAAGGCCCCTATTATACCAAAGATTGCCATAAAAAGAAGAAGGGAAAACTCCATGAAGAATGCTTACTACACGCAATTTGTGGGACCTTTTTCAAAGGAGGGGGATAGAGAGCAACAACCTCCAGGTTACTATCAAAAGAATCATCGCAAATCCTTCGTACAAGAAGGAGAATATCTATGGAAGATACACCTGAATAACTTCTGATGTGAATTAGCAATGAGACACGAAAGAGAAAATTCCATTTGATCAAAGAATCCGAGCTAAGACAAATTTGCCATAAGAAACCCAAGGAGCATCAATTTAACAACTTTAGGAAATTCAAATCGGGCAAGAGGCAAGGTACAATTGGAACGAGGATTGGAAGCCTACATGCTCTAACTGAAACAAACCCGAGAGATCAAGTCAAGTCGATTTCTATCATTATTGAAGTTGCTTCGCACTCAATACGCCGTATTGGGTTATCCCAATACGCTGTATCCACTGGACTGAACAATACACTATTGTACAAGTCAAGATAAATGACAATTCTTTTTCCAAGTCGTTTGGATAATCATTACTGTGAAGAAGAAGAGGGGAATCATGGACCAAAATTCACAGAAGCTCTTCACATATCAATAACACCATACCCCAAAAGGAGAAAGACCCAGGGAGTTTCACTTTACCTTGCTTTATTAATGGATTTTTGTATTTGTTTTGACAGAAATGCCTTGTTTGACTTAGGAGCTAACGTTGTGTTTATGCCTCTCTCGACCTACCTTAACTTAGGATTAGGTGAATTAGCTCATACTAAGTTGACAGTGGAATTGGCAGATAGCGACATATGAAATAATCAAAGAATAGTCTGAAAATGTACTGTGTTGGATTGGTTAAATTTACTTTCCTAGTAGACTTTATAATTCTTGATATGCCCGAGGATATCAAAGTGCCCTTGATCCTCGGAAGACCATTTTTGTCTACCGCCCGTGCTAAGATTGATGTTTACAAAAGAAAGATTACTTTAAGAGTTGGGGAAGAAAAGATTATTTTCAAAAGTGTTAAACCTTACATGCTAAGTTTGAGAGAAAGAATGGAACTTGATTTAGAAGCTAGACTTATGGAAGAGACTTTGGTGTTAAATAGATCACTAGACCCTTTCTTGGAATATTACATTGAATTAAATGATCTAAATGAACCATTTGAGCTTAGAAGAAATCAAGGAGATGATTTGATGCCTACCATTGAGGAAGGTGAGGTAATTGAGGAATTTAGAACTAGGGATGAAGATCTTGATATTGGAATTGATGATTACCCCAGTTATTGTGCGATCATAAAAAGATCCATATAGATTGTGCCCACAACTTAAAGTTTTCATGCATGATAGGATTTGAATTTACACACGTCAACTTCTACCTGTTATTGTACGTCAATGTGAATGTCAAGAAAATTTTATAATTCAATAATGAAAAATAAGATGGTGTACAAAAGGGATAATATGTTAGGCGCCTTAATGAATGTGACTATCTTTGTTGGAAATTTGTTTGTTATGATGATTTATGCAGTTTTGGAAGATATTGATGTTATCGGGATGATGGACCTAATGGGCGATGTTATGTTTGAGCGAACCAATTCCTTAAGAGAAGTTAGAATTAAAGTAAAACGTTTTGAAGGGATTATTACCCTTTACAATGGTAATGATGAAGTAACTTACCAAATGGTGCGATCACATCTGAGGTTTAAAAACCACACAAATGAGCAATGTAACAAGATCCCACCATTACTGAAGATAAGTGAGAAAGATATGAAGGATGGAATCTCGCATGTATACCAAAAGCTTAACGGGGTTCTACTAAGGTTTTAAAATCTAGGACCCAACTACATTCGAATGCGAAGCGGAGACGTGGCTCACACGCCGGGGGGGAACATTAGGTGAATGAGATGGAATAAGAGGAAGCTGAAGAAAAGTTCATATACTTATAAGACTACGCTTAAACCAAAAAGTTGCTTCTCGGGAGACAACCCAAAATGTTATTTAATTTTGTAATCGAGTCTGTCTTCTCAGACATGAATACGGCGTATCCGCTTCATACCATACGGCGTATTGATTGTCTGGACGTTATCAGTCTTTATTTTATTGCACTTTAAAAACATTATTGTTAGATTTTAAATACGGCGTATTCACTAAACTGATACGCCATATCCACCAGTCTGACCCTTAATTAGTTTGTTTAGTGTAGTTTAAATTAATCATAGGTACCAAGATAGGAATGCACTTGTTCTTCCTATATTTTATACAGGACCTTGAGAAAGAAATATCGACGAAAGTTGGGTTGGATTGCCATATTTTCTGGAATTCTATTATGTGTGCTGTTGTTACTAGATTCAGACACTTTTTCAGCACACAATCTTGCTCATAAACGCAACTTGGAGAATCTACCGAGCAAATATCAGGGGAGTTTCTCATTCTAATTCTTTTTAAATTCCCGTATTTAATGTTTTTTTATATAACAACGATGTAGTTGTATAATCTCAAAGTGGGGGGAGGAATTATGAATGTATACTATCTCCTAATTTTCACACTAAAATTTTTAAATTATGCTCAATTTAAAAATATTTTCAATCCATACTTTTGTGAATATTACATGTTACATAACCCGTAAACAATAACCTTGTTTGATCTTATGGGCGGATTTAACCTTTTCGTTTCCAATTGTTTAACCAAATTCCACTAATATAGAGTTTGTAGTGCCGGTGATGTTGTAGACTTTAGAACTTGGCTTGGTATATCACTCTAGACCGCAATGATAAGTACTATGGATTTAGATGGAGTAACTTGTTTAAATTGATAAATTTTAGGATTACACCTAAATCACCTTTCACATGTTGCTTATTAACTAAAATACAGGCTGTTAGTACCTACGTTTCAACCCTTTCACACTCATCTTTAGAGTGAGATCCATTGAACAACCGTTAGAGCCAATCCTTTAGGAACTTACACCATATATTTTATTTCATTACACCCTTACACCATTAACCTACTTGTTAGATTAAGTTTTATTTTCCAGTTGTAGTTGCTTAAGTTTGCTTAAAATTTGTATTTCACGAGTCTTGAGTCATTTCTATCTTTGTGCGGTTAAATATTTGCGCAATGCCAAATGGGACATGTATATTAGAGTCAAAAACTTCAATACTCTTAATTAGATCAACACCCTCAAAAATCAAAATCAATAAAAATCAAGAACTTGAAAAACCTTATGCATGGTGGTTTATCTTTGTTAAGGATTAATGGGGTTTAGTTTAGGGATGATTTAGGATTGAATGGAAGTGATTTGGGATTGATTGATGATGGTTTGGTGGTGTTCTCTGCGTTTTTTTGTTTTTATTCGATAGAGAAGAGAGGTTCGGTTTTAGGCGTGGTTTTCTTTTTACTGTTGTAGTAGTGTCATACGCGTGCAGGGGTTTTATAAGGTAAGACTATTTCTATTGATATCTTTACTAGTTTATATAGACTTAAAAAAAAGGAGTCGTTGGTGGATTTTATGGGTTATAACTCGGTTATAAAAAAAGAGTCGGGCTTATTGATAGATTTTTTTATAAATGTTTCATTTGGGCTTGGGTTTTGTGATTTTACTACCGTCACAATAAATTATTGGTGAATCCAAAGATGAAGGAACTATCAAAGAAATTATTCGGAATTATTATGATCGTGAAGATGGTGAAACTACACCGAGATTGAAGTATAGTTATAAAAAAAAAATCAAAAAAATGAGAAAAATACAAAAAGAGAAAGAAAGTTTAAGATAATGTTTCAAACTACTGAAGGAATTAACACGAAGGATCGATTTATCGTGGCTAGTCTTAAAAATCAAGCGATGTTTGGGAGGTATTGTACAAGTGGAAGATCATCACCACTTGCTTGTGAGTATGTAAATGTTTTGGAAGATTGGGGAAGTTGACCATTTGCAAGGAACACAACTTTAGGTTGTTGTTTTTTTGATCGTGATCAATACGTTGTAAAATAGTTGTGTATTATATGGTAGACGGTCGGGAAAAGGGAAATACGTGTCTAGCAAAAAAAATAAAAAGTAAACTTTTTTGGTTTTATCTTAAGTCTTAATCTAATTATTTCTTGATTCTTTATTTAACAAACATTTACATTCCTTCTGCACCTGATGATTAAGCCGCTTGGTTTTAAGCTGAATGAGGATCCATGCGAAAATGCATGTCTATTCTGTCAATTACTGCCTTATGCATGTCTTGTACTCGTTGGTTATGACTATTTGGTTGAAAGTTAGAAGGTTCCTACCCTATATAATTCTATCTCCTAACGTTGGTTAAATTCGATAATGGGGAATGTGATCGAAACACATGTCTATCCGGCGTTCCAGGTGTGTATGGTGTGCTTCAGCTGCCTTGTTGGAGTGGTATTCTGGTGAAAGATTTTAGATGCTCAAACCTATACGCCTTTCCATACCAAAAAACTCACATTTCCCTTATAACACTTGTTACTCCTTAGCTTTGCGGAGGAGATGTGTATCTTGGCCAAGTTATGATAGAATAATCGTCATGGACCAAGCGTTGAGTGGAATTGTACGATGTTACCACATAGAGTAGTTGAAGTGATTTGTGTGTTCTTATCTTACTATTGTGAGGTGTTTGGTTGTGTACTTGGAAGATATTACATATTACATAGTAGTCCTTCCCTATTTGCACTAGTTAATCCCTACGCATTATAAACTAGATAAATTGGCCTTGTAATCAACACTTTTTGTGTTTCTAACAATCTCCCCCTAAGGGATGATTACATAAGCTTTACAAAAGTACGGGGAATAACAATCTTGGGTCTTCCTCCAATATACACCTCTAGCCTCCCGAGCTGCTCTCTGCGCTTGAGTACCTTGTCAATCTTGTCAATGATTAATGACATCAAATAACGTCTATTTTATAGCATCATTTATCCTATGTTATTAACCCATTTTGTATAGTTATTGCAAAGAATTGTTACTTAATCGTTTATATTTGAGAATTGTAGTAATTATGGAGTACTTGGTGAATATTTGCAAAAGGTACGCATTCTGGAGCTTAAACGAAGATATTTTGAAGATTAATGATTCTGATAACCAATACACCGTATCCATTAAGGAAGATACGGCGTATCCGTGCCTGCACTCACCAAAGACCACAAAGGAAACAAAATCAATACGCCATATCCAAAGAAACTCAATACGCCGTATTCAAGATATAGTATGTGAATATTTTGGAAGATATCAAACGTGGTCCCTACTCCAAGAAACCCTTATAAGCCGTATCATGTAAGTTGGATACGTTGTATCAAGACCGACTCCAAACAGTATAAATAGAAAACTCAAAAACGAGTTTTAGGTGTGCTAAATCATATTCTCGATACCTAAACCATAAAAGTCGATTTTCAGAGGAGAAAAAGAGAAGAAGAGGTCGAGCAACGCTATCAATTCCATAGGAGACAACGTGTAATTCCATATACTTTAGTAATCGTTCAGTTTTTGGTATCATTCGTTAACTCGGTTAGTTTACCTTGGAGAAATAATTGCTTGTGTATTTATTATGATGTTTGAAGGCTAATACCTTCAGGTAGTAGCCATTATTATAAAGATATGAATGTTTGGTATTTGTTTATCTCGATTTCTTGATTTATCGTTGAATGGTTGTTTATGTTTATCAATTTATACTTGTTTACGCGCTTTTGTATGCGACCTATCATTCAACTGGATCTAGTGATACAGACCAAGTAAATCTAGAGTATGGGATAGCTCTCCATATAGTAATTTATACATCTAGAATCATAGGATCACAAATATTGTCCTTCTAAATCTGTGTCTAGGATACGCTTTGGGCTTAACTAGTTAATTGGATATTGCTAATGGTTTATTGATCGTGTTGACTAGCAGGTAAACCTAGATAATTCAACAAATAACGTTCTGATTCCATTGGATAGTTGGACACGTAGACTACTAGTGTATAAATCGCTATTAAGTAGTAAGTGGGTAAAGTCTCTATGAGCTAGGGTTTAACAAGATCACCATTGCTTTAATCCCTAAGATAGATTATAATAAGCAAATAAGGATGCTTTATGCGGATGCTTTAATTGTGACAGAATTAATGTGTCTAGGTCTTAGGATGATGTAACGCCTAAGTCTTAAGAATGATATACCGCCTCGAGAGAAGAAATCATTGCACTAAATAAACAAACCAACTTTCTAATCGGATTAATAATGGTTAATACAATTTTCTTATAATTGGCTCAACTGCTTTTTTATCTTTTGTTTGTTTGCTTATGTGGGTTAAAGTGCCTTGAATTGATTAAAGTCACCAACCAAACCGTTCCAGTCTATCAGGCAGAAAACCCCTCTTTTCCTGTTAGAATTAGGATTAGGACTGACATAGGTTTAGAATAGGATAGAATTAACATAGATTAGATAACCAAGATATTAATTAAATTGATAGATTTAACCTCGCTTCAAGTGTTCGACACCCTACTTACCACGAAACTACTACCGATCAGGTACACTGCCCGTTAAAGTGTTGTTTTTGGTTTAGTCGGCAAAATATAAATTTAAAACTTGAACCAATAAAATATACACCACACAACGACACATCAGAACTGAATGATAGAATTAGATCACGAAACAGGAACAAATAGGTTCATCGATGGTAACGAGACATTGAAAACCTATAGCAAAAAGGTGGGACCGATGTTGGTGTTATTTTGAAAAGATTGGTGGATGACTCTTCCCTCATGAAAGAGACGTTTCTCAAGAGCCTTATAGATGTCTTTCTCTCTTTTATGCATCCCAGGGGTTTTGTAGATTTAGGGCATGCAATCAGCAGTGTCACAGTAATCGATTTGGGTAGCGCTAGGCATGATAAGACATAGACAATCAGGAAGCGATTTCAATAAACGAAAAAGACAAAATAAGTAAAATAGGCAAAATGTTGTTCTAGTGGGCGCCTATATGAAATTAATGTGGGGGCGCGGTTATCTCGACTCAAAAAGAAAATAAATATGTGAGATAACCCAAACACTCCTAAATTTGATGTGGCTCGAACGAATATGTCAAAAATACATATTAGTTATGTACATTCTTAAATAGTTACAAGACGAGTGTAATGATGATGAAAACGTTGTTACAGTGTATTAACAATGCAAAAGACTAGTTTTTGTGAATTTCCTAGTCTTGGAATTTTTTTTGAAAAATCGAATTTGGGTTTTTTTTACCAAAAATTGATTTCTTAACAATGCATTATGCAATTCCTAACTAGGAGAATCGTAATTAGTTATAGGATGGAAATCCTAAGACTAAAACAATTAAAAGTATAAAAAAAAATCATCAATTGAACTTATGTGCAAGATTGAGTCCTAGACACAAGATCAATGAAATCAAAGATTAAAATCACTTACAATGATGTTAGGTGATGAATTGGAGAGGTTAATTTTAGAAATTGCTTGGAATAGATTATGAGACATGTGGTTCTCATTTCAATTCTACTTCGATGTGTATAGTAGTCATGAGCTAAGGTTTAAAACACGACCATTTGAACATGTAGATTTAATATGAGATCTTTATCGCAACTGTGAGTTGCAAACCAAGTCATATTCTTTTGTCATCTTAAAAAAGGACAAGATTATTTTCATGTTAACCAAGGGTGATTAAACATATGGAATTCAAATAATCTTGGGTCATAAATTTGAGTTATGATTTGATATGTCCTAAGTTCTAAGCAAATAATATGTCTGATTTCATGTTCAAACTCAAAACTGGCAAGATGGTTGTAATTCATGAATGCAACCATAATTTGAATAATGAGTTAATTAACTACTAATATTTTCTTAAGCCCCATGATTCACTTTTTGAAAGAAAACAAAATTAAGATTTATGGAGCGCGTTCCATTAATCCTAATCTTAATCTAAGAATATTGAAAGGTTCACGTTTGAGAGGTTTAGTTAGAATATCGGCGATGTTATCCTTAGAAGAAAATTTCTCGATAGAAATATTTCCTTTTTAGACATTGTCCCGAAGGAAATGATGATGTATTTCGATGTGTTTGGTGCGAGCGAATTAAACGGGGTTCTTACTTAAGTTAATCGCGCCTTTGTTGTCGTATATGATGGGAGTGTAGTTAAGCTTGATGCCATAGTTGAAGAGATCTTGTTTCATCTATAGTGCCAACAGGCACGTCTTTCCGGTGGATACATATCCGACTTCGGTAGTCGAGATGGCGAGAGCCATTTGCTTCTTTAAGAACCAAGATGTTAGATAACATTAGACGAATGTGCACACACCACTTGCACTTTTCCCATCTACATAATCATCTGCGTGATCTGAGTCACTATGGTTTCAACACCTATTCCTTTGGGATACCATAAGCCTAGGTGTGTAGTGCCTTTAATAAGGCTTCAAGATGTGACGTTTTTGGGTCTTCTTGAAAACATGCACAAATACATACACTAAACAAGATATCCAGACTAATTGTCGTAAGATATAATAGACTTCCAATCATAACTCTATACTTAGTGCTATCCATAGATTCTTCTTCGTCATTCTTAGTTAATTTAGTTTCCGAGGACATTGGTGTCTTAATCGGTTTAGAATCTTCTAGGCCAAGTTTCTTAAGCATTTGTTTTATGTGCTTAGATTGATTAAAGAAGATATCATCTACTATTTGCTTAGTTTGTAAACCAAAGAAAAAGTTAAGTTCACCCATCATACTCAATTCGAACTCGTCGTGCATGATTTTAGAAAAATTGTCGCATAACTCTTTAACAAGTCGATCCGAATATAATGTCGTCCACATATATTTGGACTATAATAATATGTGAATCCTTTTTCTTAGTAAAGAGTGTATTATCTACTAAAACCATTATATACTTATGTTTTATTAAAAATGCCTTGAGTCAATCATACCATGCTTTTGGTGCTTTCTTAAGACCATATAAATCCTTTTTAAGTTTAAAGACACGATTTTGTTTTTCAAAATCAATGAAGCCTGGAGGTTGAGCAACATAGACCTCCTTGGTTATAAAACCATTCAAAAATTCACTTTTGGCATCCATTTGAATTTTTTTTAAAGTCATGTGCACATGCATATGCAAACAATATTCTAATAGACTCAAGCCTAGCAATAGGAGCAAAAGTTTCATCGTAATCATTGCTTTCTTGTTGATTATAACCTTGTACGACAATCCTACGTTTGTTTCTATAAACGACACCATTTTTATCTAATTTATTACGAAAGACCTATTTTGTCCCAATTATGGTTTGGTCCTTTAGGTCGAGGCACTAAATCCCTAACATCATTTGCAACAAATTAATTTAGTTTCTCTTACATAGCAATGACCCAACTTCTTGTTTAATAGCCTCATTTATAGTTTAGCTTTAGTTATCGGCACGAAACAAAAGAAGTTACTTTAGTTTTGGACTTGTGACATCAAAGTGCTTTCGTTTAATTTTCCTATGACCTTATCTAGAGGATGATTTTTAGACTCTTTAACATTGGCAATTTCATTATTTAATGGTCTATTTTTCTTGAGATCAACTATGTCGACTTCATTTCCAATGGCTTAACTTACCACTAAGTCATCATCTACCAAAAATAGTGTCTTATAGGGAGGTGTACCTTCGTCGAATGTTATATTTAACGATTCCTCGACTTTTTTGGTGTGTTTATTTAAAATGACACAAGCCTTACTATTTTTAGGAATATCTAAGAATAGTGTGAGATAATCTCGAGTGCTTAAAATGAAGCACCTACTTTCAAACACTCTAAAATAACCTAAAGTTGGTTTCTTATCTCTGTGTAACTCATATTGTGTTTTTCTTAAAAATGGTCTTATTAAAATTCTATTAAGTATATAAGTTGAAGTGTCGAGACGACTTTACACAAAAACTTTTGTAGTATGTTTTATTCATTATGCATTGTCCTACTCATCTCTTGGAGCATCCAATTTTTACGTTCTACTACCTCATTTGATGAGGAGTGCAAGGAGATGAGAAATTGTGAGAAATGCCGTTGGAATCACAAAAGGCTCCATCTTGCACTTTATTGTCAAATTCCCGACCATGATTCGCACAGATCGACACAATAGGATAACCGGTTTGGTTTTGAATTTTCTTGCTCAAAATCTCAAATTAATCAAAAGCTTTGTTTTTTGTTTTCAAAATTTTTGTCTAAGTATATCGTGAGCAATCATCCACTATAACCAAAGTATAAAAGTTATCCCATTACTTTGTATAGTGGATGGACCAAAAAGATTAATATGCAATAATTCTAGACATTTAGATGTAGACATGTTTAAGCCTTATGGCTAACATGACCTTATTTACCGATTCTACACGCATCACCAAAGTGTTGGTCGTATGTCAACTTAGGCAAATTCCTAACTAGTTATTTAGATAATAAAGATTGAATTCATCTCATATTTGTGTGTCTAAACCTCCTATTCTATAAGGTAGAGTTATCATCTATGGTGGTTAGACAAAGCTTGTCCCTAGGTGATTTGCCGATCTTCATAACATAAAGACCATTCTTCCCAATTCCTCTACCTATGGTTTCTTTTAGTATTTTACTTTTGGATTCACTAAAGAGAACCTTACACTTTTTATCACATATTTAACTTATACTTAGTAGGTTTAAACCTAAGTTATATACGTAATCCAAATTTTTAGTTTTAAGTGAGTCGCGAGAAATCATACATTGCGTATAATCTTTCCCTTTAAGTTGCTTCCGAAGATAACACTACCTTCGTTGTGTAGTTGGTACAATGAGAATAGATTCTTGTTCCCCGTTATGTGCATGGAATAACCACTATCCTTGATCCATTTATATGGTTCCAATTTGGCTTTCAAGCATACTTAAATAAAAAGACAACTCAAAGATTTGGTCCGCAATATCTCATGGGTCCATTAGTGTTAAACATCTCGTTTGTTTGGTTCATGTACGAGAATGGTGGACATATGTTCCATATCATATAGTTGGGCATTTGGAATTGTTTAGAAAGGTTATAGTTCCAGCCCACGATGTGATAGTTTGGTTGTCTGTTGTGATTACTCTTAGGAAAAGGGCGTTTGGAGAGGTGATTGGTTGTTTATTATTTCACACACATTATACAAGTTTTCTTTCATGTTTACTTTCTCTATCTAAAATGTTCATCCAACCATTCTATCTCTAAAATCACCTCTCTTTCCATAACCTTGTATGTTATTTGATTGTTCTTCAATTGGTATCAAGATCCATGGAGTGCTTTGTTTAGTTTTTGTGTTTGTTTTTTGTTCGTTTTTTTTTCTTTTAAACCGTACTTATTTTTCTTGTTCTTTCTTTGTTTTCGAAGCTTTTTTGTACACTAAAGGATCATTTACCTTGGTAAATCTGATCTAGTATCTTTAGGATATAGGTGTACAAGCTTAAAATCAAGAAAAATATCATCTTTGTTCAAATTTTGTGTTCAAAAAGTCTTAGAAATTACAAATCTTGATTTTAAATTTTTTGTCTTAGAAACCATAAAGTTTGCATTTTTAAGGTACCTATAGGCTTAGTAATACTAGATGTACAAGAAATTTTAGGAAAAAACAATCAAAAGCGAGTCTTTTTATG